>VBVQ01003734.1:0-17516 GCA_011636635.1 Tetramorium simillimum
AAAACGAGGAGAGATAAAGCAGGAACGTCGCCGGCAACGCGCTGCAACGTTCTCTACCGGGATGATAAAGGAAAAGCCACAAGTCTAATCTCGTAGGTAGGAATTTTACGGCCGCGTCTCCGTACCACAATTACAGTTCGTTGAACTTGGGGAGCGAAGGGCGCGCGAGAAAGGAAAAGGGGCACGTCCGGGATTTCCGTCGGTGTATTTAGCACGCAGATAACGCCATTTTAAACAATGCTCCCGATTATCTAGATGAGATTCAGCGGGGAAAATAGGTGCGATAATGGCTGATAACGTGGCGAACGCGCGCCTCTACTTTTGTGTAGAAATCGTTTGCACCGCTCCGGTTGCTTTCGTTTTAAATGGCCCTTTTGGTGTTTTCCGAGAAAGAGATGCGAGGAGAATGAGAAAGAAGGAACAGAGAGCGAGGCAAAAAGACAGAAAGAGAGAGAGAAAGAGAGAGAGATCGCGATCGCGATACAATTGTATCTGCAAAGACATAAATTTGCGAAATATAAAGCAATTACTTCCAAAAGAAATGCTTTTAAGGTAATTAAAATATGACATGCAGTTACGAATTTATCCGGCTTTTCTGCAGTTTCAAACAGTTAATTTGAATTAAATTAAAATGAATATTTAAAATCGCTAATTATCCAAAGTACATTAACAAAAATTATTAATTAATTTACAAATACAATTTAATTAAAAACTGATTCTTGCTAAAATAATGAGAGAAAATGTTTTCATAAACCCTTTTTCTCTTTTGAAAAATGAAAATAGAGGAACGCATTAGAAAAACACATTTGTGAAACACTATCGCTGGGAATATCACGAAACTAAAATATAAGTACAAGTCTTAAAATAAAAATCTTAACTTTCATTAAAGTAAATTTAACTAAAACCAAAAAGAGGTAAATTATTGTTAATAATTTAATTGAATATCTTTATTCTAGTTAAACTAATCCCTAATTTTTTAAATTAAATATACTTAATTTTCTAATCCTCTTAAAGTAATTTTACGAAAACTGATAGTCAAGTGACATGTGAAGGACACGTAGTTTAGATGTGATATTAAGATATTCTTCGATAGAGATTCGACGCGTAAATACATTCGTAGATAATCGGCATGTTTCGTTATACATTCTGCCTTCTTATCTACAAAGCCGGGCGATTGATCGGCAGTCGCGAACAGTCGGCGCGCGGGTTAAACGCCGAATTACTGCCGTGTGTCCCGCGGGACACGCGGTGCAGTGCGCGACGCGCGTAGAGGGATGCGTGTGCGCGCCGAAGCCTCCTTGCCCCCCCCTTCTCTCGCTCGCACGCTCCACCACCACACCACCCCGCGGACCTATATATTTCCCGGAGGGTCTCCCACTTTCGCCACTATCACTCCTGTCGCGGCGGCGTTCGTGCGCGCCACACACGCCCGGCTCGTTCCTTCCTGCCTTGAAGGCCGGAAGCCGCGCGCTTCGTTCGTGTCGAACGGACGCATCTTCGCGTCTCCTCTGAGTGTCGCAACCCCCCCCCGACATCTCCACGTTTAACAGAGTGGTGCGGTTTTCCCTGCGTCGCGTCTCTCTCTCTCTCTCTCTCGTTCTCTCTTTCCCTCTCTCTCTCTCTCTCTCTCTCTCTCTCTCTCTCTCGCGAAAGGGAGAGTAATTGTGGTTGAGCGTGTACCTTTTCTAATCGGGGACCGACGGTGTGCGAGCCCTTTTTGCGCGCGGGGGTGCGCGAGGGTTTTTTTTACACGGGATATGTGTGCCACGTGGGTCGGAGACGGAGGATCCACCTGCTGCCGCTCCTGCCAAGTGGGATTAGGTGAGCAGGCACGACGGTGAGTAACGACGGCGAATACGAAATTGTGGAGTACGTGCTATTACATTTTATCCAATCCCTGTTTATTCGCTTGCGCTTTGCAGCTTAATCCAATCGCTTATCAATCATTTATGAACGCCATTTACGAGAACTCTAAAATATTAAAGTTCTACATATAACGAAAAGCTTAAAAAAAAACATGTAAATACACTTTGCGCTTTGTTAAGAATTGATAGTAATTGGTATGTGTAATTAGTATTGATATTAATGAAAGGCGTGAGAAATATTATTTGTTTACAAAATTATCCGTCCGGTATTAAAAATCGTTAACGACAAATATTCTTTCGAATAATTATGTGACAAGTCAAAAAATATATATACATACACGAATATTATATTAGTCCTCGGGATGCTTCCACGTGAAATTCTTCTGCTAGAAGAGAGCAATTTGCACCTGGTTCTCTTTCTCAAATATTCTACACGCGACATATATAATTTTATTTCTCGATCGACATCACGCTCGCGCTAATTGTACACATTAGTTCATGTGCATTCGTCGAATGTGTTCACGCATTCGACGGCCGTCTGACGGACAAAGAGCCGAAGACGCGCCGAACGAAAAGGGCAAAACGTAGGGAGAGACGCTGGGAGACGAATTTACCGACGATTTTTCCTGTAATTTATCACAGGGCCGTGCTTCTCTTCGCGCGCTCGCGTATTCCCCGCAGCTGTTCACACAACGGGTCCTCGCAGTTGTCTTGCAACTAGAAAAACCGCGGCATAGACACCTCTTTATACCCGTCAGATAGCGACTTAATATATCAACGCCGTAAATTGTGCCATTCTATAACTCCCATCCGACCGATTCTCCCGCGAGTGCTGTCTCTCTCTCTTTCTCTCACATATCGCGCGTGAATTGCAGTTTTTTCTCGTTGCTCGGTTCAAAACAAAATCACTGAAATAAGTAGAATCGAGAGTATCGCAAAGTGCAATCGCGCGAAGCGCATTCGCGAAAATAATTGTCTCGGCAAAACGATATCCATTGTGATCGTAATGCGCGTTCTACACACATTTAAAGTTGTATGACCCGTAAAGTCTCTGTCAAAAGTTTAAGAAACGTAATATGAAGCTAATTAACATATTTAAGAATATATTCTTTACTGGAAAGTAATATTTATATTGATATTTTATTAAAATAACAGTTGCCAGTGTTTTTAAGAGCTACATTTAAGAGAAACATTTTTATGCATATTTTTTTGAGTTTTTAGACTGACTGTACTAAATTTAAATTGTAATAACTTTTGAACAGGCCTCCTAAACTCGTTCAAACTTTGCACGATGCTTTATTAATATAACACTTATCACCTGACAAAGTTCGAGGAATTTGTCATATTTTCTCTTCTAAGGGGTCATACAACCTTAATTATTATTGCTTATTATCGTATATAAAAAGAAGTAACATTGCGACTATCAATACTGTCGAACATATATAGAAAATTACTAGAATTATCCTCTAAATGCAGATAACATTTATCCGCTTATTGCAATCTTGACAGTGATGCAATTTCCGCATAAATCAGCGTTATCTGTCTTTCCGACATAAAAGGTTATAAATAATTATTGCATTACTTGCTGTAGATATTATTAATTTTAATTAGATGACTTTGTTAATAAATTTGTGATATAAAATAATTGTATTTTGTATATAATCATGTATATAAAATAATTGTATAAATCGCGTGGAGAAATAAGACCGGCTGTTTGAAATCAATTTATCTCGCGCGTTTTAATTATAATGTTCCATAAAGAGAGAGAAAGAGAGAGAGTGGTTACATTATTAGAGTCTAGAAGAGAACGTACTGAATGCGCTTGCCCCAATTTTTTATATACGTCGACATGCACGTACATTTGCGGCACGCATCGGCGAAATAATCGCTGAATCGTCGAACGTGAACTGTCCGGGCTGTTGTACGTGTTTCCAGGCGCGTCGTGGTGGAGGTTTAAGAGGAATTCAGAGTGAATCTAATAAGCGCGAGCACGACGACGGATAGCCCATTAAAGCTCGGTCGCGACATTTGGACGGGAAAAAAAGAAACGGGAAGTTTAACCTTCTGAAAGTTAAGGCGATCAGTCGGCCCTCTCTCGTTTCGTCCCCTCGCGCGCCTCTCCTCCACGCCTCTACGGGGCGCATCGTGATTTGTTGCATGGTGTCTGTCTTACGCTCTTTGTACCACTGGGCCCCGTTAATGACTCTATGTTCCGCGCGTAGGATGGCTTGAGCCTCGGAGAAAATCTTCCATGGACCGTTCACGAAAATCGGAAGATGACTCGCCGTGCACTTCTCCCGGATTTCCGCGTCGCCGAGGTCGTCAGCGATCCGCCGTGATCAGGCTGAACTTGAGGTGAGTGCTACCATTATTATTGAAATTTATTTATGCTTGTAAATTGCGCGTGATATAGCGCAGAAATAATGTAACATATGCATGAAGAAATAATATCCTATATTTCTTATGGGCCGGTTTTTCCAACTTCTTGGTAAGCTAACTAATACTTAAATTACACGTCTGAACTTGTCTAATTTGAAGATAAAAATAAAGACGTATAAAAATACGTATGATTTAATTATTAGTTAGCTTACCAAGAACTTGGAAAAACCGGCCCTATGTGTATTAAATGTTTAGCAGAAACATTTAATACGCGCGCGCGTGTGTATGAGTGTGACGAAGTGGCTGCACAATGCAAAAAGTTATACCTGGGTGTAGAATTTAGAACGGATATGACTCATATCTGCTTGCAGTTGAGCTTTAATTGGCGTGAATTTAGCATGCCGAGACTTATCGAGACTCTAATTCGATCTTGTCGGAATTAGAAAGTACAAGGATCAGCAAAGTATCAGTAAAGATATGAAGAACCTCGCGAACGCGATTAAAAATACAGAGATTCGAAATTCCGAACTTTTCGGAAGGAAAATCTCAATATTTCAAAATTTCCATCTTTGAATATCTTACATACAGAGTTATATACAGATTGATGTAAGAGGCTTCCATAAGAGGCTGTACATCCAGAAAGAAAGAGACGAGAGAAAGAGAGAGAGAGAGGGAGCAATGCACAAACAATTCATCTTTGTTTCTTTTTTCTGCTGTCTTTATTGTATAAAAAAATTAAGTTTAGGAAAAAGAGAAAGAACGACAGATTGCGATAAATATCAGTATATGCCTCAATGATCGAGTTGCTAAAGATTGTTGTCCAAGTTCGAATCTCGGCAGAAGTGATATTTTTTTCAATAAATTCTTAACAGTGTTCTTAATATGAGACTTATTAGCGTCAAAAATTAAATTGATTATCGATTTAAACAGATTATATAGATTTACTATTTCAATAAGAATACTTGTACTTTAAGATCGACAAATAAGTGCGGTTTACTGGTTTGGAATAAATATACATACAAAATTTACACCAAAATATTATTAAGCTATCAAGATTTAAACTGAATTTAATTTCCTCTATTTAATTGTATTCACATATTGGTCTCGTTTCACTTATTATTAAAGACAAAGGCACATGATCTCTCTCTCTCTCTCTCTCTCTCTCGTCACACCATGCAGCCTTCTATTCAAGCGCTCAGACTATGTGTATAAATCTGTAGTCTTAAAGTTCAGGCGTTTCAAAAATATCCGATAATCAACACACGTCAACGAACATTTTTAAAACCGAGCTCGAAAAATCCAATGACGTTGAACTTTTCGAAGACCAGATATTATAAATTATTCAAGATATTTGCGTTGAGAGTACATTCGCGCTGGACATCCTGTGTGGCATCGCTCCACATTTGAATAACACGCAGGCCCGAGATACTGCTTGAAAGCGCGGTTTCTGCGTGCAAAATATGAAGCGCGCGCTCGCGGAAGATGCATAGAGAGTAACTCTGCTGCACGCAAGTGAGTTACGATATAATTAGGCGCCGGTATGCAAAACGGGGAGATACTTGGTCGTTAGAACACACAGGTGGCATTGATGAATTTATAAGCGCCGTTGAGGGTAGCGATTAGACGTGAAACAGTTTACAGTAGCTACTCTCAATCTTAATATCTCTCAATCTTTAAGAGAGTATAAATTTCTATCAAGATGAAATCAGATACGCTATAAATATAAATAATCGTGACTAACAGGAGTGGCGGGAAATTTTTGAGAAACTTAAAAGTATTTTATCTAAAGATTATAAGAATATAACAAACACTAGAGAGAGTGAGAGAGAGAGAGAGAGAGAGAGAGAGAGAGAGAAAGTAGAAATAAAAATAAACAACTAGACAAATCAAAATTTATAAAAATAAAGAAAAATACGTTGAAACTTTTTCAAAATTTATTTCGAGAACGCTCGAGCGCGAATAGAAGAGCCGTCTATTTGTTTTTACATTATATGAGTAAACAGTTTTACCTCGGACTGATAGGTTCTTATTAAGTCGTGGAACTAGCGTCGCTCAAGATCGATCCGCGCGATACGTATAATGATAGCGTGCAATTTGAGCCGCGGCCGCAGATTAATTTTAAACGGAACGAAGCGACAAGACCGGACGAGCGGGAAGACCATTCCCCGCGCGAAATAAGACCCTTCGATAACTCGTCAGCTTAACGACGGGACGTCTCTCTTTTCCGCGATGGCGTTCCGTTCGCCGGGCGGTTTATTTCAATGCGCGGACACCTCGCGCAATAATTATCCCGGTAGCGCGCGGAGTCCGCAGAAACGGGACATCGATTCTTGCTCTCGTTACCTTCCACGCTCCGGGCGGTGGATCCCTTGTTATCCGCAGTCCGTCTGTCTTTATACCGTACGCATGCCAGTGCCGTTGCATAATTACCGGGTTTCGATCGGGCGAGTGCACCGCGCCGCGTTTCCGCGTCCCTCGAAAAGAAACGTTCGCGATTCCGTTCCTCCTACAGTCGCGCGTCCCGTCCCTCGGTCAGTTCTCTTCTCGAAATCTTCTCTCGCTCGGAGTCCGTGCCTCGTGCTACTCAAATCTCCATTCGCGTTAGCCTGGGTCTACAATAGGTGTAGTAAGCTTTAAGGTGATGCTGAATACCGACATTACAGGTTTTCGTAATGAACAAGAAATTATCGAATTGGCTTTACGGATTAAAAAATCCTTTTACAGGTATAAAGTACGTACGAAAACAAAGTGTGCTCTGCACAATTAAAGACCGGAAAAGCCGTAAAATTACAGAATTATATTAATTACCTCAAGAATGCAAATGTTAGGTTAGGAATAGGTAATTAATATAATTCTGTAATTTTACGCCTTTTTCGGTCTTTAACTGTACGCTTTGTTTTCGTACGTACTTTATACCTGTAAAAGGATTTTTTAATTCGTAAAGCCAATTCGATGATTTCTTGTTCATTACGAAAACTTGTAATGTCGGTATCCAGCATCCCCTTAAGCTGTAAGAAATTAACCAATGACAATCAACTATTCTTCTCATCTTCGTTTGTGATTGGTCAATTTTTTAAGGCTTAAAGCTTACTACACCTATTGTAGATCCGGGCTTATGCTTCAGTCAAAGACAAAAAAGCTGTAAGGTGTGAAAATAAATAAAGAATTAAAGTGAAATTTTACCTTTGCAGATTGGTCCGGTTGAAAAAAGGTGCCGTGAAACAATTTTTTCCGTTCGTTTTGTATCGCTACGACCCGTAATGATTTTACGTCAAGTTTTCTGCAGCTTAAAGTGACTCCACAATTACATGAAAATATTATAAAATTTACAAATGTAACGTACGCGAGTCCTTATTTAAACGCACACACTTCTCTCGGTGATCCTTTTCTCTCTTTCCCGTCACATCACGTAATTATATCCGGTTTTAATTTTTTATAAATAAATATTTTAGGATTATTAAAGTTGGCCATTTCCTGCGCGCGGGATACCTTTATGCGTCAAAAATGGAAGAACGCGGAATCTCTGCAAATTTCTCTGTTCCCTTATCTCGAATTTCTCCGCGGTACACGCGCAGGGAAAAAAAAGTGCTAATTACTCCTGTTTTAATAGCGGAGCAACTACGGCGTATAAAAATTTCCGCAGCCGGGATTATTAAATTCCCGCTTTAACAGTGAAAGGCGGACACAAAGCGCAGAAAAATGCGAAAAATTAGCCGTGTGCCGTATTGCGGTTATCTTCTGTCTCCCGCGAGTGTTTTCCTACCGAAATAAAAGCACCCCGTACTTCTGTCAGAGAACAAGTATATAACGTTTTATAATACTGCATAGAGTTAATTATATGAAAGTATAATAATGTACAATATTATCGCGCTTTAATATCGCGCAATAATATCGCGCTTTTTATTGCGACAACGTTAAGATGAATTTTAACGAACGTGACTCTCCGAAAGAATTCGACATGATTTACGAATCTATCTTTTTTTTCTTATTTAATTCTCAGATATCTCGAACGGCAATTGATATTTACAATTTACAAATCATATCTTTTCATCATAGAGACGGAGATTATCTGATTACACGAATAGATTGTACCAGTTGCGCGCCAACTATTATCAGTTGAACCCCGAGGACAGTCGACCGAGGTAAAAACCAAGTATTTAACATGGATCTGTTTCTCGGGAGATTATTCACCGCCGGGGATCAAACGCGTCCGGCTACCTCGCGAATGCGCTTTTACCTGCGCTGCGACGAAATAAAATCGTCTGGCGCGACGAAGCGATTCACAAGAGTCTGGCACGTCACTCGTCGACGTTGACGTCCGTGAAGGTACAATAACTCGTGTGCATCACCCGCGCGCGAACGTTAATCCTCCGCCGGCGAGGGGGATGAACTCCCTTTCCTCCCCTTTCCCCTCCGCCCTTCTCCTCCACCGAGGAAAAAAGAAAGTGGAATCGACGCGAACAATAAGCAATCTGTAGCAGGTCCGTATGGTAATTATGTTGAGTCTGGACGTGCGCGGATACGATTACTGTATAGGCCTTCCGCGGATCACATGCGGTATACATTACACACGGTATGTGCAGTCGTTTGCCGGAACGAGTATGTACGTACAACAGGGCGTCCCAGAATCCACGCGCCTTTCCCTCAATCGTGTATCTCCGAGGCAGGATCAGGAAGAACCGTGATTCCTTCGTGGTTTCAGTTTTTTAAGTCAGAGATAAGCAATCAAACGAAATGTGAGCTTAGCGAATTAAATTTTCATGACATGAATAACTTACGAGAGCTTTTAACTTTAAATCTACCACGATCGTTTTTCAAAAAAAGAAATAAATTTGTTTTGTCCTTTTTGTAAAAATTGTTTTATTTATTATTTAATCCAATACCAAATTGACTATTATTTGCATTCAATTGTAAAAGATATAAATATAAATAAACTCTTTTTTAAAAACCGATCACGGTAGAAATAGATATACTAGATTGTTGGGTGACTTTTACTTGATTATACTTGTAATTAATATTACAACATTAGGTGGAAACTTATATATAATTTATAAATGGAATTTATTAAAATATTAGTTCATTTCATATTCAAATATTATTTCACAGAGCTTCAATCTGATGACAATGAGTTTTAAGTTTTTAATTGTCAAAATACTTACAAGGAACCCCACGGAAGTGTCCCCCTCCGATTTTGATGAGCTTTGAATATGTTGTAGTCTAGATAAAAATAAGAGATACGTATTTTTTTATTCATGCCCATACGCCTGTTTAGAAGGTGAAACAACTTCTCGAAAATAACGGATTTTTTCGTTTTTTACGAATATTTTTGAAAATATGAAGTATATGAAAAAATGTCTTATATAAAAAGTTTTACCGTATTTTATACTCTTTACAGCTATTATGTGTATCTTTACAACTATTATATGTATATTCATATTTTAATTTATTTTCGAGGGATTGTTTCACCCCCTAAACGGGCGTATGGGCATGTATAAAAAAAATATGTGTCTCCTGTTTTTATCTAGACTACAACATATTCAAAGCTCTTCAACATCGGAGGGGGACACTTCCGTGTGGGGTTCCTTGTTAGATGAGAAGTGGAGGTAGCAATTTTAATTTGATCGAAAGTAGTGAGAGAACACTGAAAAAAATTCTGGTTAAAAACGGATGAGTCAGAAAATTTTGTAGGATTGGTCAAATATTCTGGTTATTATAATAGAAATTCTGGTTGTTATAATAGAACTCACTACTTTATAACTTATAATAACCAGAATATTTGATCGATCCTACAATATTTTTCTGATTCGTCCGTTTTTAACTAGAATTTTTTTTTAATGAAATATCTGAATTTCTCAAACTCTCTGTATATGTTTGTATATATACGTTGTTGGAAAGTCTGTAGAGCGATGCAAACGCCTTCATTGTCTCTTTTGCATTGATTTGAACTATTACCACGTTGATAATGTTTCCTTGGCCGAAATGTAAATGTAGTGCAAATCTGAATGTAATTTCTTGTAGAAAAGGAAGACTTTTTTGTTCCTTATAACATAATTGTGTATGAATTGTAATAAACGGAAATAAAGAAAAATTTGTAAGGGACATTGTGAATATTTGAAAATGAATTAGCAGGTCAATTTGGGACTAAAGCGAGTGTCTCTACGAGGAAATCGTTTCACGGTTTTCCTTTCAAAAAGCATTATGCCAGACCCGATTTGCAAATCATCGTGTACAGTTTGTCTGCAGGGACGATTACGAGCCAGGGACATAAGCAACTAGTCTATTATACACACGTTGTAATACTGGAACCTTGAACGAAGGCGGGACGTTCGCGTCTCCGAGGTGCGAATTCAAAACCGAGGCAGAACGCGACGCGATTAATATCGATTATTTACGACGCGCCGCGCGCTCGGGAGGAGTCGAGGGTTTAATCGCGCGCGGCGAATCGCCGTACGGACACGTGAAGCGGCGCTACGTGTGCGCGTTACGTCCATTAGCCGCGTCTCGAAAACGGAACGCGTCGGAAAGCTGAAGGGCCAGCCGGCGCGCCGCGCCGCGCCGCGCCGCGACGTGCGAACGTGCTTTGATCTTCGCCGCGCGCGTTTCCGCGTTTCGTACGTCCCGCCGAGATGCATCCGCGCGCAATTGGATCGCGAACGTTTAGCGGATTGCGCATCGTGCACCTCTTAGGCCCGGTCTGCAATAAGAAGTCGGTACGTCTACATTACGTGGAGTAAGCCTGAATTAAGTGTTAACCCTTTGAGTCCCAATGGCAAAGATCTTGGCCATTTAGGATCTTTGCCCAAAGTCCCACAAAATGACAAATTTTTGTCATAAAACTTTTAAATTTTTATAGCAAATTCGTAATCAGCCATCCCGAAAACCTCCATATACAAATTTTCAGTAAAATCGAATGAATTTTAATTTTTGACGCTTTGAGCCCATTTCCAATATCGGTCGGCGAAGGACCAGGAGCCTTATAACAATTGTTTTTATTTGAAAACATTTAAACAAATTATTTTTAACAAAGCAAACGCGATCGCATTAGCTGGATTTTCCTTTCTGTTCTCCAGACTGAGTGTTCTCGATTTTAATCGATTTTAATGTATATGATTAATTTAATTAAATAGTAAAATAATACAATTACAATGTAATCACAATTGTAATTGTAATTACAATAAGAATGATGTAATTATAATTAGAATTACTTTTAATCGTAATTACTTGGTAATTATAATTGTAAGTAATTGCGATTACATTTTAATCTACGGAAAAGGGACGTATTAAAAATAAGAAAGCTTTCAATTTGTAATTTTATTTTAAATATGTAAATTAACAAGTTAGCTCAGTCATTGCCTATGTCGAGGTAGTAACTGCGCATACCTTTAGATAACGTGTACTTAATCGTTCTTTTTCTAATTCCAATACAGTTAATCAATTAAGAATTAACAATTATGTAATTGTCATTTGTAGACTATTACTATTTGCAATCATCTCATTTAATTATTTGCAATAATTAACGACGATAAAATGTAATTATTAAGTAATTGTAATTGTAATTACAATAAGAATAATGTAATTATAATATAGAATTACTTTTAATCGTAATTACTTGGTAATTATAATTGTAAGTAATTGCGATTACATTTTAATCTACGGAAAAGGGACGTATTAAAAATAAAAAAAAAACTTTTAATTTGCAATTTTATTTTAAATAAGATCTATCGCAGTAAGAGTTACATTGTAATTGTTAATTAGATTACAGACATTTTGCGGCCCGACTCTACTGTTCTCCCACAATCGCTTCATCTGGATGAAGACGTTGCGGCGAGACGGACTGATTAATTTGTTTTAGAAAGAGAGTATAGAGAAACTGAAAATCGTAACTTTGCCGAGGGCGTTTGTCATCGTATCGGCGAACGGCGAGGCCGGCGGCATCAAAGTCTCCGTCCCGTACGTAGGCCGCATTGAAGTTTATCAATGGCGACACACGGATTTGAAATAAAATTACATGCTCTCAGAGTCGTCCACGTACGCGATTAATAACCCGTTCGATCGCGACGGCCGCCGCGATTAACATCATTAACCGGCGTAATGGAGCGTCGTAATCTTCGCGACTTTCAAAGGCCCTAATGACGCCCGAGGCGGCACTGCTTGCCGGGTAATTGCAAATCGAGCGTTTCTATTCCGCGCGAACGCGCGTGTCGATCGATTTATTTCGAACCGACACACCGAGAGGGAAGGAAAAGACGATCCTATCGGAGTCGAAGACAGAATCGCCGCAACGAACTCGTGAATACGTACAAGGAACACTATTCATAAGTCGAGCGGAACTTGAAAGCAGCTCATGGCGCCTCTTGGCCGTGTAATCACCTCGTAATTTTCATCCAGCGGATCCTCTTTTTGTTGCAAACGCGCATTTACGAATATCGAACGTTGCACGCGCTGCTGGCCGGTCTCGACGTTTTACCGTGGCCGGGAAATACGCGAGGCGAAATTGCAACCCGCGTCGACGAGAATGATTTATTGCGCGTTAATCCTGTGGTCCGCGCGGTAATAAACCATGCAAGTTAGTCTTTCTTATATTAATTTCGAATATCATATCGTCACGATTTAATTTCCAAAGCGTTCTAAAGATAATGCGAAAATAATGTAAAATACGCTTCATATACTTCTTCAGCTAGTGCATCTTCTCATATAATATAATATAAACAGATCGAGCAGGAATATAAGAAAACAGAATCTTTGAATAAGAACGCATTTCTGCAAAAAATGTATCTCGGAGAAATAATTCATCGGACAACAAGTCGGCGATTAACTTTTAGCCTCTTCTGCTTTTCTTTCTTAACGGTTTCTCTTGTAACGGTTGTCCTTCTCACTTCATAAAGAGATTATTAATCTCCCAAGAGCGAAATTTGCGTCCCAGTGACACAGACGACTTGTAGCTTTCATCAAGTGCATATATTTTTCCGCCGCACGATCGCACGTACGGATCGCGGTGCGCTTTGTCGGTTCGAGGATTTGTCGAGACGTCGCTTCGGACCTCTCACGATTTCGTTATCGAGACCTCGGTAAGTCGATTCCCGTGTCCTTATCTGGACCTATTAAAGACAGCCGCATTAAAGACAGTCACATGGCACCACGATCGTGGCACCACTCAATACGCCGCATAATTTCTCTCAATCTCAACGTCTCAGGTTTTCCAAGAAATAAGAATATCTCCCGAAATATTCTCATTTGGTTTATAGTTTCCGTGACTTATGTGTGTGTGTGTAAGCGATACGATCGAATATTGAAGAAAATCAATTTATGACTAAATTTATGCTTCTTTTATCATGAACGTGTTACTTAGGTATATGCCAATAACACACTCTCTTAAAGTCAATCAGTAAATCAGTGTATATACACTGAGAATCAGTGTAGAGTATAGCACTGAATTTTTCAGTGCTATACTTAACACTGTTTACACTGACAATCAGTGTATAGTCGCTGATTGACAGTGAGTTTCCACTGATTGACTTTAAGAAAGCAGGATTTCTGCGAAATGTGAGGGTTTTACAGAAACGGAGTAGTCAGTTTCTATGTAATTTTCGATGCTGAATCCGCATCTGGACACGGAATCGCTTTAGTACGTCAGAATTTCGAGATGTCCTAATCTAAAAGTACAAAAAATGCCGTTTTTTGGCCATTTACGACGACCTATAAAATTTATAGCTTTATAGTAATTTTTTTAGCAATATTCGCACCAATTTTAGCATAGAGTATTAATATTTACCTTTAAAATCGATTTTAATTTTCCCCCATCCGATTTTTTTTCGCTGAGACATAGCAAGTTGAATTTTAAGTGTTTTCAAAGCGAGAGAGTACATTTATTTCACATTGTACACTAGGTACTTACCCCAGATAGCGCCGTACGTCCATTTTATGTCCATTTTACGTTTTACGTCCATGTACATAAAATGTTCATCCATTGTACGTACATACGAGGACTAATAATAAACGGACGTCCATTTCAATTTTATTTTATATAACTAATTCCTTATATGTCCGTGACATGTCCAGTGGACGTCCATTTCAATTTTATTTTATATAACTAATTCCTTATATGTCCATGATATGTCCATTGTACTTACAATGGACGTCCAGTGGACTGGACGTTACGACCGATATGGACGTCCATTGTACTTACATTGGACGTACATGTGCTATTTGGGTACACTACCTACGTTTATGTACTTATCTAGAGTAATTTAGTGCGTTCAGTGAAGCTGAATTTTGTTGTATTTTTTACATGATTGTGTGGTTTAATCCAAATTTAGTCGTAAAATTAACTTAAAATAAACATTTTATATTTTAGGCTAATTTTGCGACTAAATTGAACTATATAATCATGTAAAGAAAACAACAAATTTCAGCTGTATTAAACGCACTAAATTTCTGTATAAGGTAAATATATAAACGTAGATAGTGCATAATGTTAATTGAATATACTCTCTCGCTTTAAAAACTCTTAAAATTCAACTTACTATATCAACAAGAAAAGGTCAGAGCGGAGGAGATTAAAATGGATTTTGAAAGTGAATATTAATACTTTATGATAAAATTGGAATGTTGAAAAAAAATTGCTACAGATTTTAAAGGTTGTCATAAATGATCGGAAACGGTATTTTTTGCACATTTGAGTTAGGATATCTCGAAATCCTGACCTGCTAGAGCAATTCTGAGAGCAGATTCGAATTCAGCGTCGAAAATTACATAAGAAATCACTGCTCCCGTTCTTGTTTCCAAAACTGACGGGCTTGAGTAATTAAAAATGTTTGAAATGCTAATGACTCATGCGTTGCACTGTTAACCGGTGAAAAAACTTCCAATAATGCTATATAATCGCGGCATTATTAACCCAGAAATATTAGACTGGATCTGACAGACCCGAACGTATGTTGATGTTTTCAAAATTATTTATAAATGAAATTAATTATCAATATTTTAAATATCAGATTCTTTTTCCTGAGATTCTGAACTTATATTTAAAAAAAAAAATCAATCAAAATTGGTTGTTTTGACTCCGAGATATGAGCGATTGAAGAAAAATGCATTTTTATAGTCTAATATTTATCGGTTAAGAATACGATAAAATTGCAAGCTTCGCGTGTTATTAAATGTCAAGTAGCAAAACGTAGCGCAAGTGAAATTTTCTCGGCAAACACACGTTGCCTCTGTTATTTTATTCCCACCGTCGGGTTCCCGGAAAGAAGCGCGGTAGGTAATGCATCTCCTACTCCGCTCGGACTCCGAGAGCCTGTGGAGCGCGAATCGCATTTGTCGCTGCATCCTCGTTTCTCGCGCGCCGAACAGGTGGTTGCGATGCAAACCGGGGAGTTTGAAATACGGTCGACTCTATAACGGCTGGGGAAATTGCTGCGAGACTGACCCCCATTCGACGCCCGTTTCACTATAGACGCTCGTTGCAGGCCACTTGTAGAATTCGAGCGAAATGACTTTTTTCGCACGATCACTTATGAATGGACGCCGTTAAAGCGCGCTCCTCAATTTCGTTACACTATACATATAATATTTCGCCCGTAGGACGTAGTACCCGCTAAACGCCTCGCCTTATTTGTAGACTAGAAAATTGCAGCACTAAAATTACATTGTATTACTTTCAATCAGTCGAGAAATATTGACGAGGAACTTATTAAGGTTTTCATAAAATTCATGACGAATCCCAGACGACAAAATGTCTAAAAAATGTCTAAACTCGGGACATAAGACGTCTTAAAGACGTCTTTGAGATGTCTTTAGGGGAAATTTCTAAAAGACGTTTTAAAGACGTCTTATGTCCCGATTTTAGACATTTTTTAAACATCTTGTTGTTTGGGATGACTCGAAACAATGTTATTAAACCTTTATCATATTTTTAAATAAACAAAGTTGCTAGATAGAACTGCAGAGAGAGAGAGAGAGAGAGAGAGAGATTTTACGCACAGAAAAAACATTAATTTCAAATCAACAATATTAGTTTCATATATACGCAAAAATATAAAATCTTCTTTTAAGACTTTGATAATCTTAAACAGAAACACAACTTCTTTATGTGAGCAAGTTATTGTCTGTTTAAGATTATCAAAATCTTTAAAGAAGATTTCATATTTTTGCGTATATATGAAACCAATATTGTTGATTTGAGATTAATGTTTTTTTCTGTGCGAATAACGGAAGAGCGAAACGGGGAGAAAAAGACGGGAAACGTTCTCTCGAGCAGATGGTATAATAGGATTCCAGCGGAGGCGCGATTAACATTCGAGAGGCGGGTGGATTTATCCGACTAATGCGGCCGCTTCCGGTGATCAATAATTTCCTAAGCTTCGGTTAAATGACCGGCGCGCGACTCGTCGTGTTTCTCGCGGCTATTTGCGGCCGCGCGGCGATGCATATGCATGCCTGCAACGCGTGTTGCCACAAGCGAGTCATTGACTCTCGTTTCTATCGGGCAGAGCTCGAAACTGACAAGAAGTTTGACAGTGCGGCGCGTAAGCGCTCGACCGCTAGTATGTACGCCGCGCGGATGTTTCCGGCGCGATGTTGCGCGCAATTTAGAAATCCGACATTTGTGCATAACGTACGTACGCGGCGGCGTCTCCGGCTCTACCGCGAGTGTCTGTTTGCGCGCGGGAATCATTATCGCGGTCGTTGTCGCAGCCTCGAGAAGACCCACACCCCATTACCGGCATTGTGCCTGCACATCGGCCGCGTCGACCAGTCATCGTTCGATCGCGCTAAACGCGGCATCGAGTTGCGGCGATGAAGCTGACGCTCATTCACGCCACTCCGCGCGCTCCGACAGACGTACGCATTGTCTACAATCGCATGTGTCATACAGTGCGTCGAACCCGATGCGATCGATTATATCGAGTCTTCCCGGAGCTGAAATTTTATTTTCAGTATCCAGCCGTCCACATCGAACTTTTTTTCAGTTATTGTGTCAATAAGTGATAAGGTTTTATCACTCATTAGCTTTATTTATAAATATATCTTAAGCCTATATGTATATATATATTTTTTTTCTCAATAATACACTGAAAAAAATGTTAGTATTATCAATGAATGACATTCATTGACTTGAAATTTATTAATACAATAAACTTTTAATTAATATTTCGAATATTTAAATGAATTATGAATATTACATTGAATGCTTTTCATTAGCCAATAATTGGATTCATTGATATAAGAAATTACTGTTTGTTAATGTACTATACTTGAATGTATTATAAC
>VBVQ01003735.1:0-17509 GCA_011636635.1 Tetramorium simillimum
CTCGGAGCATACGTATCGACGCGTATCGATCATCGCAAATATATCGCGCTGCGATAGGCATGCCGAAATCTTACAGTTAGGAAAAAAGATATTCGTTCCAATCTCAGTAGTACTGATATAGCATATCACGTTGCGCTCGGCTGTATTATGAATGAAAGTAACTCCTCTTCCTCTCGAAGCAATTTCGCATCTTTTTCTCCGTTGTCCTTCCCGCGGCCATGTCGTGGTCGTTGTTGTTACAGAAGAGCGTAACGAAGCATGACAATCGCCTTTTTGCATCAGTGCATCACTCCTCTTTGCACCGTTCTTATATCTCATGCTGCGCGTCTCTATGCAAATAATTCATTTTTCGTTGTATCCCGTCGTACGCGAATCTAATTTTACTCATCTTCTTGTGGTCTAAAACAAATTGTTTATGTGTATCGCGCGATCTATCGCACGACAGAATCATCTCCGGCCGTTAAAATAAATCATAGGTTCTATTCTATTCTCCTAAATTTATTATCAATCTGCTACTTTTTTCCCCCTGTAGCAATCGCATCTTTTTACCTTGTAAAATGCCAGTTATCGCTGTCCACACCATCGTATAATCGATTTTAATAGCATCGTTCCAGAAAAGACGATATTATATACCCTGCACATACCTATTATCGAAGTAAAATTCTTTTTACTGCTGAGGTTTTAGCGCGGCGCGAGGAAGAAACGCGCCATTTTGCCTCAACCTCCTTTCCAGCTATTTATTTTTCTTCTATGTAGGACTTAAGGACATCCGTCTCGAGAGATTTAGTGTTGTATGCCTATCCTCTCGACCCGATTAGGAATGATGTACGTGTGCCGCGACCTCTCCTCGACCTCCGGCCACCACAGACCGAGGAAACAATCGACTCTGCCCGGATGCACCTGAGACATGCACTTTCCCCTGCAACCGTACGAGAATGCCGAGAGTCAGCCGGCATTTCCATCTCGTCGGCTCGGTTTCGAGCGGCCGCCGCGCCGGCCGGATGACTCGTCAAAGAAACAGAACGCTCGCGATGTATTAACGATTTCGAATGTGCTCTTTATGCAACGCGGCCGCCGCGAAGAGTTTCGCTCGTGAGAAAAAAAGAATGTTTCGGACCTTCCTGGAAGACTGGAAAGTTACCGCTGCCGGCGCGGTAATTTCTCTTTTTCGAAGCTTCTCGGCCGGCCCATGAATTTGCCGGTAATTTACCGTGATTCGACGATGATTGAAAATAAGAGCAACTGTTAATAGGAAATAGGTAAAAAAGACTTTTTTACTGGAGTTGATTAGTAGAGTTAATTGAATCAAAATTAATTATTTTAAAATTAAGACACTTTTACTGTTATCTTGCAAAAATATCTTGTAGAGTAAAAAAAGACAGAAATTTGAGATATGGAAATATACAAATAGAAAAGGAATTTCAATAATTAACATATTTGATTTTTTTTTTTAAGTACTTTTGATGAATTGCATATTACAAAGCGTACAGATTCGTAAGCATATAGCTTAACATGTTGCGTATACATACATCGTATTGGACTAGATGTAACTATGAATCATCAATCGATGAGTGAATTCTATGGCAGATTGTAATCGCACTAAAACTCGCGCTAAGGTCATAACGGCGAAATATATAGTTATAGTCATAATATTGTATTTTATAATTGGTGAGATATACGTTATCATCAATCGTACATGTTGTGACTAGCCTTTCAGTTTGATTATAATTTGTCAATCTATTTGCATACGCGTACGCGAACGAGTATTGTTAAATATTTAATGTACATCACGAAAGGATCAGATGCCCTGTTCGTTATTTAATAATAATAATAAATAAAAATAAATATCTCCATGATCGTGAACAATGGAGGATCAGCGTGAGGCTTGAATCATCTCTCGCTGACATTCTGCTCTTCCCATCGCCCATTGTTCAATGAAAAAAAAAAAGAGAAGAAGAAAAAGAAGAAACGAAAGGAAAAACCTATTAACGATCGTCACTAGTGATGGTATCCGGAGTACGCCTGGTTATGCGCGTAATGAGGATCTTCCCAACCGGAAGAGCCACTGCTGACCCATCCACCAGATACGGGAGCGGACCATCCACCACTGACGGGACCGGACCATCCATTATTGATGGGAACTGCCCATCCACCACTGTTATAAGAAGTCACGTCGTGATGGTGCCCTTTGCCTGACCAAAATGACTTCAAACCGATGAAGGCGGAGATGAGGAGGGAGATGATGGACGCTGCGATCGCCTTCTTCGCTAAGAATGCGATTATAAAGTACGAGGCAGCTCCTAAAAGGCCAAGTTTCACTTTTGCGGCGATCAAAAGAGGCAGGAGTGATTTCAGACCTCCCTTCTTCTTCTTGCCTCGACCTAGAACGTTAGAAGAGATTTGTTAGATTAAGATCAATCAGATTAAGTTATTCGTTCAAATAATTATAATATACATAACGTCAATTTAATTTTGCCACAGTACATATTGATATTATGGAAATCAGTGTAAAAATTATTAGCAATGTATCTATCAATTCTCTAATGCTATACCTTCAACAATCTCATCGACAGCTTGTCGAATTTCTGGCGGAGCAGATTCACTGATGGTATGTACTGATTCGTGGATCTTGTTGAAAACAGATGCGAGATTGATCTGAAAAAAAAAATTGATGATTTGAATTCAACTATGTCTCCGAATATGAGATAGAATGAAATAAGAAACTCTATTAATCATCAGAGCTACATTAATACCTATCGACCAGTGATATCATAATATATCTATAATGCTAATAGAGTTCTGTGATTTATAACATCTTGAGATGGCACTTAAGAAGGTCTTAAATATAAGAACAAACTATGAATCCTGTGTAATAGTTTCAAGTTTCAATAATTTTTTATGTACCCTAAGACTGCGACCGGTCAAAAACTGTCCGGTTTCCTCACTAACAAAATTCTCGAGGGAATTCTGTCTTTCCGCAATGTCATTAGCGGTCTCCATCTCTTGATCATAAGCGAGTTCCTTGCCAGCTCTGGCGTTGACATTACTCTTCACGAGGCTGACTCCGTTCACAAGTTCCAGTTTATCCTTAGCGAAGAATTCCTTGGCGGTTCTGTACAGGGTCTTCTGCATGCAGGATATGCTGTCTTGCTTCAGGCATTCGTCGATGCTTTGTCCGGCGGTGAGAACGACCGCGGTCATCAAGATTGAGAATATCTTCAGCAGCTTCATGATTCCTTGCAAGATCCCTTCCACGAGACGTTTTAAACACCTTACGAAAACCTAATCGCGGCACGACACGTATTCGTAAGAGATACAAGAGGATCTACGAACTCAGAGAATTTAAAGAGATACCATGTGAAGCCAAATTTTGTGTGGTCCACAGGACAATCTCTAGCTTATATTCGGTGGGCCCCTCCCTTACGGTCTCTGTCTACAAGACTGCCCCACCAACTTCGTTTTTTCTTCTTATTTGGCATGCAAGAAATGCTTAAATATTCTGTGTCGTACGTGTCGTACGTGTATTCGTACACGTCCGTTTAATTGTATGTGTGTTCATCCAATAGACGAAAGTATACTTATGGCCGAGGTTTGGCCATGCCGCCCATCACGATGCGACCTGTGACCTACCTACAACAAAACAAATAGAGGTTAGGCGTACAGGTGCTAGAGACTACGCCTCGAACACTAGTAAAATCGCTTTCTTCCAACAACGATTTCCTTGTGCATACCGGACTAACTTGACATTGCGATATGCGTCACACACAGGATATGCAATTTTTAGTTGAGTGTATTGTATGTAAGGTATTGAAAGTTCCGACCGAATGAGAATGTAATATGTAGAATAAGAAAATGGATTACACAACACGTAATACATTACATTACTGGCAATATTACTCCGACGATTGAGTAGAAGATGTCACGCATTAGATATAAAGTACATCTATTTTTATACGTAAGACAGCAATTTTACTTTACTTAATTTTAAAACTTTCATTCCACTAACCTTTACAAATAGTATGAGTTTAACAATATTCTTATCAGAAACAATATATTTTAATATAATATAAAATCACAAAAATTATTATATTTTTAATAATATTTATCTTTAACACATAAATAATATACTTTAATAGACTTAAAAAATTTTTTATGAAATATATATATTATATTTATGATGATTAATTTAATATATAAATATTTAATTCATGCACATGCTGTACAAGAAAATGATAAATTATTACTTTCTAAAAATAGATTTATGCTCGTTTGAATTCGACGATGTTTCTAGTTTGTCCTAATTATTTTACACATTTACATATTCAAAATTGGAGAACGGATGGGACCCGAATTTCAAGAATGTGTTAAATCTCATGTAAATAAACTCTCGAGAAAGCTCTTTCGACGTTTTTTTTTAAACTCCAACATTAATACTAATCGATTTCAGTAAATGTCAGTTGCATCTTAATTTATTAACATTACTTCATGTGCGCGCGTGAGCGCAATATTCGTCATTATCTTCAATGAAAGACTTAATAAGAAATGATGTCTCAGCGTATCTATTTATTTCAAGCTACAGATATTACTTCAATCGAGTAGAAAGTGTATATAGATTATGTTGACAGATTCAACTGCTAAACTCGAAGAGGAGGGGAGGTAATAATGCATTTATTATGATTTATTAAATAGCAACAATCCGTGTTTAATAAGCTTATGTCATAGCTTATTGCACTTCTTAATAAAAAAAAAAAAAGAAAAACGATAGTGGGACAACCGGATAAATAATTCAATCTTTATGTCTGATAAAATCCTACACTCTTACTACTGAAAACCTCATTTGTGAAAACATCGCTGAGTCGGGTACACGAGGTACACGAGTCTAAGCTCGTGTAAGCGAATAGTAATATAACGAGCGATAACTTAAGTAGCTCAACTAACTTCCTAGTGGTGACAATCATCGTTGCAGTTCAAGGGGAAAAGATTGGCTTGCTCTCTCTTCGTAGATGGATCCTTCGAGCATGCGTCGTACATTTAAGGCGCGGATACGGGACACGATTGGCATGAATGAAAGAAAACTAGTATAGATCAAGTTCAAACATCCCGGATCTGACCTTCATCGCGGCGCAAACAAATACCACTTTCTATTCTAACCCTGCAACTCTCACGGGCCAACGGATAACGCCTCTTGTCATTTTCATTTCGTTCCCTCCTACAAGTAGTGTAACAAGCAGTAAAACGGTACAATGCAACAATCAAGAAAACCTTCGCATTCAGCAGGCGTATGTGTGAGGCGTGGGTTTCAATTCCGAGAAAGTGAAACCCCTCGGCGATCTAAAACGAAAGACATCGATACACGAAAATGTGTATTTTAGGGACTAGTCAAAATTTCCAATGCGCAGAAGTGTAATCGGAAGTGTATGCAAAATATTAAATGTGTTCACTTACACTTCGCAAAAAGAGAAGCATATTAAAAACAGGATATAATACTTTTTTACTTAGAAAGTATCATATTAGATTTCTATATAGAAAGTGCGTTCTCTTTCTCTCTACATTTTTTTTATCTTTAAAGACATGTAACTCGGAACTTTAAAATGAGAAACACGTTCCACATATTTTTACAGTATACGACGTAATATTATGGAAAATCTATATAATAAACATCGTTCAATTACAAATTTGTAAGGCTTTCTAGCAACACCTATTTCTTTTTATCGTTTACGTATTACCATCATTACTTTCCTTTACTACTTACATATTTAATAAACTGAGATTATAAGGCAGACAGGAGGAAGTGAAAAAATTGCATGCTTTGCACACTTTGTGCATTCTTCACTATTATTAAAGATCACACGCCTCTCTTTGTTAATTCATGTACATAATCACACGAAGGAGCACTCTCGTGCTTGAACTCGGTCAACGAATCCTCTCGTTATCCCGTCTCGTAAAGAAGGGATTCATTGAAAAGCAAGTTTAATAACAACACAGTTCTCAGGCCGAATCTTACGCCAATGCTCATTCATCCTTTCTCGGTCATTGGGTAGCACTCAGAATCCTTTCGTCGATCCTTCACTCCCAACAGAAGAGCAAGCCTTAAAAAGTAAAACCAAAGTTTCTCCTGTATATTCAACGACAGCAATCGTTAAACCACAGGCACGCCCATCGCGGTAAAATCACTATACTTTGCGCGAATACGATGTAGAGTTGTAGATCCGACATATAATTCCACTTAGTGAAATGTGGATTAAGAAAGGATATTTCAATTAAACATAATACGTCAATTCTTGTTTTTGTCACGTAAATGATCATTAAAGTAATTACTATCATAAAAAACCTACTTAGTCGATTAGCGTCTTAATGACGCTAGTCCAATAAATAAGAGTGTCAAAGTTTTAACACATTATGTCAAAGACATCCTGCATTTATAAAAAACGATATAATCTGTTCTATTTAAATTAATAATTTCATTATATTTTATCGATATTTAAAAGCCGGAAAATTTATATTCGAATTTATCACTACTTTTAATTTTCTTTTTGTCTTAATTTTACTTTTGCAGTGATGAATTAATACGTATTTTATTAGAACAATTATTGTTAATTAAAATAATTTTAAAACTATAAGTTCTGATAAAAATTAAAACATCCTAAATACATTATTGATTTTTCAAGTTCTTCTAAAAAATACATGAAAAGATTTTATTGTAGAGGCTTTACTTACTCTTAAAAAAATAAAAACTTATTTCTTTTTCTGTTGCACTATCAGTTGATACATGTAAATGTGTAGAGAGGTCATTCACCAACTTTCAGAGGTCAGGTTCTTTTCCAGACCAATATGCCAATGAGTCGAAATATTCCCACGGTATCTAGAATTCCGTGTCCAAAGACAGAGTCATTCAAAAAGCGTATCGATTTAGGGCAGCGACGTCCATAAAAGCGTATCCAGCAACCGTGTTGCGTTTCCTGTCCCAAATCGGAAAGAGCCGGTGGTCTTCGATATTCTAGCCTTCGAACTTGTCAGTAACTGGTTTAATGTCTGTCAATCGACTGTGCTAGGAATTTCTGATGCAATGTTCGATTAATTCTACAATGTCTCAATGCCCGCTGGCCATCGACATGCGTATGA
This sequence comes from Tetramorium simillimum, assembly GCA_011636635.1. Classification (NCBI taxonomy): domain Eukaryota; kingdom Metazoa; phylum Arthropoda; class Insecta; order Hymenoptera; family Formicidae; genus Tetramorium; species Tetramorium simillimum. The sequence goes on from VBVQ01003735.1 coordinate 7,123, forward strand.
CCTGAAAAATCGACCGGTAGCCAACCAGATCGAATTTGAATTTTAAATTTCCTTACGAGGTTTGTAATGAGTGTGGAATGTAACGGGGAATGTAACGCCACTCTTCCGCGCCCAACTGGTTCTTCTCGTCTATGGACCATAACGCGGTTGCTGTGCCAGAAAACATGCTATTAACCCTTTCAATGCATTATAAGCAAAAAAGTCACAAATCAGCTATATATTTTATATTAACAATAAACGTGGAAGACCGTCTAGGTCATATCTCTAGTTAAATATAATTAATAAGACAGAACAGGACAAGAGTGTCGAACAGAAAGATAATCCAAGTAACAATAGATACATTACCCATTCGTTTTTCAACACACAGTTGTGAAACTTATCACGAAAGATTAAAGGGAAGAAAATTAATTGTGCATTTCCATTAACCATCGCGTTAATAATAATTGCAATTCATTGCTGCTTTCATTGGATACAGTAAAGATATCCGATTCTCTCTCAGTTATTCGTGCATATAATGCATCATCTTCATCCTTTCTAGTCATTAGGAAAGTAGCGCGATGTGCATATACATGTGCGGTTAACAAAATTAAGTATGAAAAAATGCAATTTAATTGCCGGCGTTGAATTTTACGAGGCATTTCGATTTGCATACTCGCTAGCGCAACGAATGACGAATTAATCGATCCGACATTCCGCCTAGACGAAGTCGCAGCGGTCGCCAGACTGCGCAGCGCGCGCCGAGAGGCGCGCGACCAGCTCCGCTCGGGACTGCATCGCCGTCTGAGCTGCTTTCAGCGCGCGCCTCCACGTTTTATGATATTCGAAACGTAAAAAAGGAAACGATCGGTATGTATGCCAGTGGGTCTCAGCCGGAGCTCTCTTTCCTGCCCCTACCGCGCGGAGAAAGAAGGAGCCGAGGATCCGTAGTAGGAGGGAGACCCAACACGGAGAAGAAGCGGCGGCGTCGCGAAAGATGCGTGGAGAGAAAGAGGATTCGTTCCTCTCGCACACCACCGAGGGTCCGGCCGGGCCTTTCTTTCCCTACCTCTTTCTCCCTCGCTGCGGTGCTTTTTCCTTCCGTCGGGCCTCTCCAATCCGCTTCGCGTCCACGGAGCCACGTGCACGCGCGCGGGAACGGCACCGCGTAATAAAAACGAGCACCGGCATCTGTGTGTCTGCAAACGTACTCTCACAATTCATCTTTGGGGTCTGAAAGACTCAAATTGACTTCCTCGAGACTCATACCGAATTCCACGTACAAATTGCCGCAGAGTCCCGCTACATTCCAAAGCTCAAACGACTCTAAATCTCTTTTTACTTCGCTCGAAATACGATCTTGGATAAGCGAGGATATGTACGAGGCGCATAATGTGTCAGCCGCAATATTAATCAGATCCGTTGCATACAAGCCGGTACGAGCATCGCGCAGTGCGCGGTGCTCAACTTTCGATGCGCTATCGCCATTAGTCCACTTAGGTGACATTCGCACGCGGACTATTATTAGCTGTGCGCGCGCGCGCGCGCACGTTGCGACCGTACGTTAGCTAAGTAAACGCGCATCCAGTAAACGCAGGTGAATATGCGACACGGTAGGTCGCTGGCACACTTTCCTCATTGGCTCGATTCGTTACCTCGTTCCTGCGATTTTCCAATGTTCCGTGCGCAAGTAAACGGGAAACATTGCCGGGCTCGACCCAGCGAACCGTGTCGCTTCATTTCCAAGCCTGTTATACGAAATGGTCTTATTAATCTCTAGTGATAAACGATTTTACGCTAGCTCATCCGAAGATTACATACTAAACGCCTGCTTCTGCACAAATTAACTTTGCGATTTATATCTTGCTTAACGTTTGATTAAGGTAACGTGGCTCCATTAATATTACATCGAGGCGTTTCAATTGAGTTGGTAACAAATGTAGAAACACGGTATTTCGTATCTCCCAAACACGTATGCTTTATTAACAATGTGTTGCACAATAATAAATACGTGGATAAAAAAAATAAATAAATAAATAAAAAAGACAAACAACGTACTTTGGTTTCTTTCGGTGCGTGTCTATGATTTTTCACTGAGAGTCCTGTCAAAGTGGCAGACCAATAGAGATCAATTACCACGCGTTTCTCATGAGCAAGCATTTTAAATATCACTTTCTACCGTGGCTGTCAATCAGTACCTCAGTCATTGTCGTTTCGTCGATGTCACTGTCACTGATCTTCGCGTCGCGTCACGTCCTCAGTCATTTTCCAGCGTCCATTAACTCTCCTACCGCGACTGACGTTTGCAGTTTTATAAACTATAAAGAAACGAAAGCTACGTTGTGGAAAGGGTGCACGTTTGCACTAAATGAATGTGATGATGATAAGAGGACAATGATGATGTGATGTTGAAATGCAAATTACATGAGCGCAATGTCAATGTGCCATTGTCAACGTAGTTCATCTAGTCGTGTCTATCTGAGAAGGGCTCTAGTGGCGATAAGAGAGTTAAGAAGCCGGAGAACCAATTCAATCTCGCGGTTGGTGCAATTAACAATCAAAAGCATCAAGACGGTCCCAGGTTAGCGTAGAGATGGGCGTATCCTCTGTAGGGCAACTGTGTGGAGTCGACGTCTACGACTGATCTCTTCTTGCGATGATGATGGCCAACTTCCTGCGCGTAAACGACGTGGTGGCCACCTCCGTGCTCCTCGTGGCCTCCCGCGAGTTTCTTCACAGCTACGATCAGTGACAGCATCAAGGCCATTGCCGAGACCATCAACGCCTTCATGGCCAGGAGACCCAATGCGCCGAAGCCCATAGCAGCCATCATCTTACCTAGATAAGTTAGGAAAAAATTAATTATACATTAAAATAGAATTTAAATTATAATACGGAATAGAATTATAATACGGAATAGAATGAATAAGATTATGTCAAAAACGTAACAATTATGTAACAAGATACGCGCAATGACAAGTAAACATGATACGCTTAATTATGTGCATTCGCCATTAGATATAACTAAATAAATTGAAAGCATAGTTTAAAAAATATAGTATGAAACACAATATATTAAATAATATATGTATGTTTATCGAAATTAACAAAACATAATACATAAAATCGAAAATAATAATTATTTAGCGTTCTGATATTATATTTATTATATTTAAATACACAAAATATTTTTGCGCACGAAGCAAGACATTATGTTTAACGCACATATCTTGGCTAGTACAACGATTATTTTCACATAATCACCTATTTCAATGACGATAATGACTTCTTTGCGCAATAATAATTATTCACGAGTACTTACCCATCATGAGCATCATTATAAGGAGCCCGCCGCCGCCGCCCTTCTTGCCGCCCTTGCCGCCGCCGCCGAAACCGCCGCCGCCACCGCCGCCGCCGCCGCCGAAACCGTCACTTCCCTTCCTCGCTGAAAAATAGATATTTTCAGAAATTGTCGCAAATATCTTCCGACATACATATCACCATATCGCTAACGAATTACCAACCTTCACCCTCGGAGGGCAAACTCTCCTTCAGGGCAGTCTCGATGTTGGGCGGGAGTAAAGACGGCAGCTTAACTCGCAGTTCTCTACCTTCTAGGAACTGCAGGAAGGGTCCGAGGCCTCCGAAGCCCTTCAAGACTCTAGCCTTTCGGGAAGAGCCGCTTCCGGGCACCTCGACCAAAGATACACCGTCGAACAGTTCGATGTCCCGTTCCTTGCTGGTGGTGTCCAGGAGCTGCTGTACAATCTTCCGTACGATTCGCACTCCGTGACAGGAGACCGACGCGTTCTTCGAGTCCTCCGACGTGCATGATGTCGAGAATCCGGTCCATGTGTCCTTACTCTCGTCGGTGGCGGCGTCGGTCGTGTCAACGATCAAGAAGGCGCAGATGGCCACGGCCAAAATGATGTGCAGACGCCGGCGTACGGTTTCCGGTCGGCCGCCTATCCGAAACATCGTTTCGGATCGTGTCGAAACGAGCGCGTGTCACGAAACAAAAACGATTAGGGTGCACGCAGCGCGGGCCTTGGATCCCTAAGGCTTTTTGCGTCGTCGAAAACCACCGCGCGGTCAAAACTAGTAAAGGAACGTCGCGTGCGTACGGTGAAGCTGCGGAACCTACGGCGGAGGTCCGAGTGCTGCAGCGTAAGTGCTTGCAATTCTCATTTATATAGATCTACGTGAGGGTCGGTGATTGTACCAAGAAAAAAGCAAGGAGAGCATCGGGCACGATGGCTGCCGTTCTCTGCTCTTGCTGTGCATTAGCCAGTAATTTTTCGTTCACTTAGATGCCGGTCTCCTCGACGATTCGTTTAATTCTTGTTTCCGACGCGTTTCAGAGCGTTACGGCGCGGTCGGCTTGCGAGAGCGAGCCGAGGTTCCATCATCGGCGCGCGGATGACGCCTTCACGCACCTTCCACCTCCCTTCCTCTCTCTCTCTTTCTCTCTCCGCCTATTTCCTTTACATTTTCCTGCTCTGCTAGACGTAATTCGCGTCTAGCGAGATCTAACTATTCTAGATCACGTACTACCGGCTCCCGGATCATTCGATACCCGCGGCTCTCTTCTCGCGCTCTATTCACGGCTCCGGTTCTCCTTCCTTTCTCTCTTTCCCGCGCTTTAGTAGAGCGGAAGAGAACGTACCGATTTCGAATCGTGATCGCCGGTATCGATCGTAACGCGATCGTACGCATCTCCGTACGAATAAATAATAGACGCGGCCGCGCGTGCACGGCCGTTTGCGCCCATGCGAGAGAAACCAGCGTGGAATTTCGCCCCGCCGTCGTCGGCCGTGAAGCGGACGTTATTCGGAATCTTGTTCCGATAGTAGTAGTAGATTGTGTCAACGCACGCCGAGGACGACGCAGGAAGACGAGAGAGAGACTCTCCTTACGTAGCGGGGAAGAATGCGAGAAATGCGAATGTATGTGGGGAAGTGGCAGGGTGTGGAGGAAAACGAGAAAGAGGCGAAGAGACGTGCCGGCGGAGACGAGGACGGCGAACGCGTGGAAGGAAAGGAAAGATGACTATCCAAATCTAGTTCATCTCTCCGTGTTGCCTTTCTCTTCTGTTCCACTTCCCCTCGGCGTTGCCCGATACCGCGATATATACCTAGCAGAGGCTGGTAGGTATAACTACAGCCGGTTCGAAATCATTCTTCCGTTCCACGACACGACTCGATCGCATACGGACGATCGTGATCGACTACCTATAAACCTTGTCGAAGCTCAACGTGGCTTTAAACGCACGAACACGATCTATTAAAATTAGATCGGCGCCTTCGAGAGCAGTTGCATTTATATATCGCGTGTATATACTTGCGGAATTCATCCTTACGTACAGAATGATAGTTTTAATTAGTGCACGCTAAGCTGTGCTCTGTTTACTTTGAGGCGCAGATATTTACAACTGTACTTGTTACGTATTTGCATTGTATTTTAGTTCATTCATAATATGGAGGGGAATTTATTGCGAATTTATCGCACGCAGCGTAGTGTCCGCATTAAGTATTTAACGGCCCGTAACATAATCGCGTTATCGTAACATTATCGCCTGACGAGATTTTCACATTTAAGCGTCGTCTTCTCTTTCGCTGTATTCTTTCTGTACTTGTATTTCGTCCGATTCGTTATACTTAATTTTGCTAAAACTTTTGTGAAGAAATTGTCAGCTAAATACAAGTGTTTGGTAAGTCGTGAGAAATTGGGAAAGTCTTTCATCTAATTTCAGTAAATTTCAAATTATAACGATAAATCAATGTAGTCACGATAAATCAACGTTGTACTACGTAAAACTATTTGTTCTATTTGATGTTGCTGATTCAGCAAGTATGATAATCGTAAAAATCTGAAATAATATTTTGTAGTGTTATGATAAATTAGCATTTGATTTGAATTTTTGAAAACCAAAGAATGAAGAAGATTATTTGACACTTTCAAAAGCAAATCACGTTGGATTAGCAGATACTAAGACAATAATTACGCGATAATAGATCCGTTGTAATGAAATTCAATCAATTTTCACCACTTTGCTCTGTTAATATCTGCGATCTAGATAATTGCATCTCGAATAAGAATCCAGGTTACCGGCAAAGATTGACCTACATATAAGAAATCAACAATTAATACCAGATCCGTCCACTTGCCACTTGATAATTTTCTGATATCGATAGCGTTGATCGCTTACCTGGCGATAAAATAGTTAACGATTCGGGCACCGCCTACAAATAGCAGATGGTAACTGTTTGTAATAACAGTAATTGAGCCAGGTTCAAAAATCGTATTTATCAACGAACATCGGTATGTCAACGATATCCGCATACGATCGAGGTTTTGGACACACCAGACTTCAATTTCTTTCTCCGCCACGCGTGCGAACGCTTTTCGAAAAAAAGAGAGAAAGAAAAAAAGACTAAAGAAATTAGGTCAAGTCCGCAATGCCCCTGTACGTCGGAAATCGAAAGTCGATTTCCTGAATGGCACGAGATGAACGGTACTCTCTTTCTGCCACGCCGCGTCTGTCTTATCTCACGGGTATCTTCCTGCGGATCCTTTAAAACCGATCAGGATGGAGAAAGCGGACATTCTCAAATGGAGGTCAACTTATTTGAATGAGAAATGCCTGGCGTACTCACGTGGTCCAGGTAGTTTTCCCTTCGATCCGATAGACGTGCCCAATTCCTCTTCACATAAATTTAAATTTCTTGTTCTCACTTGAATAAATATAACGGATGCATTCTATAAATATGCATATACATATATATATATTTGTAACTTGAAAAATAAATTATATGAAAAGTATAAAGAAATTAAGTATAAGTATAAAGAAATTAATTGGCGTGATTGTATCATTGTATGGATGTATTTCAAGCTGCAGAAGAAAAAAGTTTGCAGTTTTTAAACGTACAACGTATATTACAAGAACTTATTTAAGTAACACGTTTTACCAAACGCTGATGTACATTACGCCATATACATAATAAGCTAGTTAAAATAATCACGTACTTACATGACTGAAGTCCCGCTAAAAATCATAGACCGGAACGTTGCATTTAGCGTTTAATTTAATACCTTCGGTGATTTAACTGCTAAGAAAAATTCATCTTTTACGTAAAAATCTTGCATAATAATGTTAAATCTTTTGTTAAATTATACAAAATGAAATTTAAATATTAGCTATAAACTCTTTGAGACAGGTACGAGATTAATTTTTTTACTGATAAAATTTTTCACAACTTTTACCCTTTCATAACTTGTTAATTAACATTAAACGTTTCAATTATTAAACTTTAAAATTACCATCGCACGCATTCGCAACCTTGTTTTGTTAAATAACCAAACTAACGAAATGAATCGCCTAGATGTGAAATCGTGGTAACTTTTATTCTCGTGTCTACGCGATGTTTTGCTCTATCCGGTCTATAAGTCATCTTAAATAGACCACAACTAACGATCGTGACTAAAATACTTGTAATGCCCGGTATCGTTCGCAGGGATTTATGTTTAGCGTAGTCGAGCGTATCCGTCTCGATTTACTTGAAAGTTGTTTTTTTAAAGACACCTGTCATCGCCATTAAAAAAGGAGGACAACATTAAATATTAAATCTTTTCGATAATTTTAGTTATAAACAATATATCAAGAAATTGCAACAAATCATTAACATTCGTTGTTATTTTCGTTATCTTTCACAGTTGAACAACTATGAGCAATTATGATCAAGTTTTATTGTGAGAAATAAATAAAGACAGGATGTTCAGAAATCTTTCAATTCATGCAATGTATATGTGAAGATACCCTGAAAAATTTTATTAAAAATAATTACAAATATTTCAATATTGAAAAAGAGTCTAATTTTGAAAAAAAAGTCTTGATTCCATTTTTATTTTTATTTGTCGGATCATTTTATCTTTTTTTTTTCGCTTTATTATACATATAAAGAAATGTGACAATTAAACAAATTCTATAAAAATAGTAAATAATTTATTTGTTTGTATAAAAAATAATATAAAAAATATTATTATATATTTCGCAGTCTTGTTAATTAGACAATTATAAATTAAGCACATATTAATAATTCAGAGTATTAATATTATTTATAAATAAAATATACATGCGCTTTATGTGGCTCAGTCATTAGTTTCCGTCATTTTGGCGTTGTACATTCAAGTTATTCTTTTGTTAAAGAAATATAAGAGTACATATATCTATATAATGTCCGTCCGTCAAGTGAATCACTACAGGACTCTCTGTTACAAATAGCATCTACCAATTTAAAATACAAACGAAGTAATCGCTGAATTAATTACACAGCATAGGTGTAATTGCTTTACTATTTACTAATTATTTACAAAAATTTAGAGATTTTATAACATACTTCTCTTTTCACAATTCACAAAATTACACAGAAGTCTTCGAAAAGCCGATGGAAAGAGCTTAGAGAGGTTTTAGTATCATATCATTCTATGATAATTCTCTAATTTTGATCTCTTTTGCTTTAATTTCGAATGACATTTAACGTTAAAAGTAATTAACTTTGATAAATATAAAAAAATCCTTAATTTAAAAAATAGTCTTATAAGTATAAATAAATAATAAATATCGAATAAATAATAACAATAATTCAACAAGTCTTTCATGTTCATTTAACTGCATATTTAACATCAAGTATAGTCACGTTATGTATACTAATTTCTGAATTTAATCTAGCTAGAATAAAGGTTCTATTCAACACGAAATGACAGTTACATCTCGCGTCAATTATACGGCGAGAATACAAACCGAAAGTAGAATAATCACATTTAACGTTTAATGCATGTTGTAATCCTAAGCTCTCGAGATATCACAGATCTAAATACTGTAATGTGAGAAGCGAGAAGAATATAACGCTCGTACATAATTTGATGTCCTAATGACGAGAGTCTCGCAGTATTCGCAATTATATTCACAAGTGTTCACAAGTAGAGTCGCGAAAGTAGGTAGGATTCTTGTGATGCGTATCCTCCGTACGCGCGTACACATCCACGAGTCTCCTGTCCACCTGCCTACGTATCCGTAAATCGTGATGTGACAGCCTGATGTCGCCATTGTCATAAACACGTGCGTCACTGTGTGTCATTGACGTATTCATTCGTCGTGCAGTCATTCGAAGATTTAGGTACGGTAGTATTAAAGAAAAAGAGAGAATTAAAGAGGATCGTAATGTGTTGACGATAGGAAAAATGAAAGAGGAAAGAAGACGAAGTGAAATGGATAATTATGGATAAAAATAAATATTCTGTAGGATAAAAATCTAATAGTAAGGATGATTCTCAGGAATAAGTTTGGTATTCAAGGATCCAAGACCGTCACACCCCGGTGAAGAATGATAGTTGAGAAGACGTCTTTTCAATCATCATTTTTCACCGGGACTGTCTCCTCTCAAACGTCGATCTCGGCGATTTTTGGATCCTGCTTCGAGTGGTAGGAGTCGATCACTTTACGTGCGCCGCATAAGCTAGCTCGTGGGCGTCTGGCTGTCCAGGAATCGACGACTGTTCGTGGAAGCTCCTCGCCCAACCGCTGGAATAACTATCGCCGCCGTGGCCGTGGTCCGAATGGCCGTGGTGAGGATGCGCCACTACCTCGTAAGTCACGTGCTTCCCTTGCGAGAAGAGTTTCTTCAGGCCGATTATGCTAGCCAATAGAAGCGCGATCTTCGATAGAAGGAGTGCTTTGCCGACCAAGAGGGCAAGAGCCTTGAACGCAAGACCGCCGATGAGACCGATCTTTAAGACGGCCGCGGCGATCAATGGGCCCATATTGTTCTTCTTCCCACGGCCTACAAAAGATGGAACGAATTACCGCTATTGTCACTTTCCGCGAGTCGGTCAAAGAAAAGATGAAGAAAGAAACGACTTTACTGATACATAATTGTACTTTCCACAGAGAAAGCAGTAAAGTTCGGTGATGAACAGATGAATGAGCAGATGAGCTAAAGGTGAAAGCTATTTGTTTATGCAGTCGGTGACACAACTTTACTCGCTGGGAAAATACCGAAAATTGAAACCAGAGCAAAACTAATTGCTATTTAAATGTAGGATTGTTTGATAATAATTTTGATATCACGCTAATTGCTTGAACTAGATCAAAATTATTTTTTCTTATGCTGGCGAAATTTTATAATAATAGTAATGTGTGAATATACATCTATAACTTTTGAATAATTGAAGTAAATAAAGAGTTTTGCAAATTAATAATGACAAATAGATAATATTTTACATGCTTAATAGAATTTAACTCAAAGCTTAATTATCACGTTTATTTATATCAAATTCTGAAAATTTATCAAAATGTAACGTTCGATTAAATTTTTATAAAGCAAACTAATTATTTAGATTCTATTTATTATAA
>VBVQ01003736.1:0-17506 GCA_011636635.1 Tetramorium simillimum
ACATAGCTCTTAACATTAAATAATTAATAACTAAACTTTAATTTAAAGTTTTAATTTAATTAAATTCTTGAAGATTTATACGTTAAATAACTTGTAATAATAACTAAATAAATAATATAATTATTTTTAATAATAATTAATATACTCAACATGTGTACAAATATGTGTACGCAAAATGTTAAAAATAATTAATGCAATTTAAAAAAAATATATTTTTAAAACATTTATTTAAAATAAATTTAAAAACATTATTATTTAACAAAATAATTTAATAAAAATAATTTAATAAAATAATTTTTATTAAAAAATTTTTCTGTGTTTACATTTTTTTTTAATTTCAACGATTTATACATTTTGATGTATGGAATTTGTATATTTGGAATAAAGCATCAAACTAATTTTTCCATTATGAAAGAATGCAAATTAATGTATTCATTTATCTTCGTCATATCGTGAATTTCAACAATGCGACGCGGAATTTGTTTCAAAATTGCGTCCAATTTCGAATTGAAATCGAATGGAAAGAAGTAATCAACGAATTGTTTGTAATTTAAATATATCGGCATTACAATATATTCTTCTCTTTGGCTTTCTTCTTCTTAAATTACGCGGTTTAACAAAATCCTTAAGAAGCTCTAAGTAATGCATGGGTTATTTACGAAGCACTTAAGAGTGTTAAATTGAGATAAAAGCATGCAAAGGATGCTGGATACTGCAAAGGTTGTGAATAAAATTAGGTCAGAAAATCGTTATAACATATCTTCATCGCGTCGAGCAAAATTGTAATACGCGCCGTCGCACAATGCACCTTGCTAAATTAACGATACCGTGTCCCGAAAAAGACTGCACATGTGCTGCAACTTAGACATTAATGGTGGTCGCGTTCAATTTATCATTTTAAAGTTTTGTATCTCGTTGCATTTACATGATAGTCTTTTAATAGTTTTATAACCGCCATGAATCTCAATAGATGAGAAATTTTTGAACTTGAAGTTTATTTTTTCATGTCTCGCCATATCATCACACAAAGGACAGTTTTTCTTTTACTAATTTTATTATTTAAATTAACATTTTTATTCGATTAAAATTTCTTTAACGTTTATTTTCGTATTTACTTGTGCAGCTTTAATGGAACAAACGAGACATTTTGTATGAAAGACAATATTCGAAAATTAAACGCATGAAATGGATAATAGGAAACCGATTCCTGCCAGATAATGATAAATTAGGTGTTACGTTACGCAATAATACGCTTGCCCGATTAATAATACGTGGAGCGATCGCTAACACGCGTGCCAATTCATTTCCTACGATCAATATCTATCGATCTCAAGTTGCTCATTATCGTCTCGCGAGTATCGACGCAATAACACGAGCGCGGAGGAAACCGTAATTGACGTTCGACATTAACTTACACCAAGATAAGGGTGATGCATCCTGATTAAATGGACCCGCATAAACAAACTCTGTAAATGTTGCATTTATAGAGCGACCACTCTAACGGCAATAAACAAAGTACGGTAAACACAACAGGTACATTTATATATTTCGTGTTTTGTCCGGTAACAATCTCATTTTCCAAGTTACGTTCGTAATTAAATTATTTTCAATCGGCTGGAAAATGTAACATAGATCAGAATTAATACTTTACGCACGAAACAAATCTCTTAAGCCACACAAAATCTTCGTTACGATACGGTTAATTTTATGGTTATTTTATGAAACATTTAACGTTAACGGTTATAGAATTTAGCAAACGTACTTTGAGATTGTAAAATAAATACTGCGCTATCCTTTGCTAAAGACCGTTTCCAGGAAATATTGTATGGATGTGTGTATGTATGTGTGTGTATCTCCTTGAGAAGCGTGTTAGGACATAAACTACGCTTTCGTGACCGCGAGAGCTCAAATACTCGCAATAATTGTTTCCGTACCGCGACAACTCCCAGGATTTTGCACGACGTTGAAACGAATGTCCATCGTAATAACCGACATGATCCGTCCTCGTATAGTAAATCCTCATTAAATGAAACACACCGATGCGAAATATACGTCACTTTTTCTAATTTTATAAAAATTACAATAATGTATTTAACTCTCTCAATGTCCCATCGATCGAAATATAATGTATATAAGAAGCCTCTCTCGTATTTTTCAAATAACTTGAATGTTTTTATTGTTTCAATAGTCTAAAATAAACATCTCTTTCAAAAAATGGGATATGTATTTTTTTTGCATTTTCAATGTATCAGTAACATTCAAATTGATTGTAAATTTTCAAAATTTCTACATGAAGAATATTGAATACGTTATTATAAATATGTATTATTATTGACACAATACGTTTAACAATATAAATTAATAAAATAAAAGAATAAATATATACGAGAAGGCAATATATACTGGATTTAATATGCAAAATTCAGCTTTTTCATGCTTGAGGAAATAAAAACAACCCAGTTGACGAAATCCATTATTCGAATTTATTATTATTGACATATCCTATTATTCATGATACTCTTCTATGATCTTGAAGCTAATATCACGAATATATAGATAATCATTTAATTATCATTCGAGAAATCATCTTTGTAGGGCACATATAATCAATAGGGCGTATACGGTGCCCTTAATGTACAGAGTGATCTCCAATTTGTATTCGAGCGAAATGTCGACCAATCGTTTGGAAATCAAGATATGGGAAAGCCATTACGTTCCCCATCGTTGAAAGGGAATGACAATCAAATGCGCTCGAACTGACATTTTGTTCCTATTAGATCAGCCGAGGGAAGTAATGATGCGGCTATCAAATTTCTATGTTACTATAGAAAACCGGATAACAACGGAACATAAGAGCGGAGAGGCCAATATGTCGAGTTTACGAGCGACCAAACAAATTTTTAATGACGTACATACATACATTGTAACGAATACGGCCGTTGAACATGACCGCCAATTACGTTCTTCTTTACATTCACAGAGAGATTTTAAAAATTGAAATTTTTCCTGCAATGGTATTTTCTACACTATTCCTACTATAATTCAATCCCGGGGAGAGAGCAAAGTATGAAATAAAAAAAGGGAAAGAATTTAATTTCCAAGCAGAATAAAATGTTTGAGATAGATACGGTATTGCCAATAATAATTTACTTTTATAATAAGACATGATTCAAAACGCAATGAATTTTTACTGTGATTTCATGCGAACTGCATTACAGTTAAATATTTATTGTTGTTAAGACATTGAAGAAAGTCGGGTGTTTATTTTTATTAATTGAGCTTTTACATGTCCTATAAATTCATGAAAAACGAGATAAAGAGGGAGAGAGAAAAAGGGAAAAATAGAAAAATAATCTAGACTGAGCGGATTAGATTACCTCGAGGCAAAGGATACGCCCTGGTAGTAGACCTTTCTCTCAACCAAAGTGTCTCTGCGATACATCGACCGGTCTTTCGAACTATATCGTACCTCCATATTGGTTGATTGATAGTATTCACCCTTAACGTAAAGAAAAATCATTTAACATTCCTATGACATGGATTTTTATAGAGCTTTAGATAGCCATCGTCTATCAATCGTGTCATCATTTTTATTTTTACGCATGTTAACCTTCCGGAATTTAGCAAATTGTATTATAATATGGAGCCTTATATAAGTAGATTATTCGATTAACTAATGTATTTATTTATTTCAGATTCTCTATGTAATAAAATGTCGCATTTAATATATTCTGTTACAATTTTCATTGTTATAACATGTACAGATTAAATAAAATTTATTACTGATGACTCGAGCAACGATCAATTTGCGAAATTATGTCGGCATAATCATTTGTTGATCAGTATTTATTTTTCTGCAGAAACATCTCACTCCACATAATCAGTAAATTGTTGCAATGCGTAATTTTTTTAATTGTGCAATTAACTGATTTATCTCCCGTTAATTGACTCTAAATTGTGTAATTAACTGATTTATCTCCCGTTAATTGAGTCGCTTCCAAAGAATAAAAAGTTTCCGATAATTCAACAACTCGTCTTAGTTTTCATTTTTTATTTTTTTACATTAGAGGATTTATTGACTTCTCTTTAAATGTGTTAGATTCATTTTATTGCGTGCTAAACATTTGCGCGCCAAGTACAATTGACATTTACCAGCACTATTATCCTCTTATTCGCAATTCGACGATGTTGATGCAATTCGCCATTGCCTACGTTTCCATCGTCGTTTCCTCGGCACTAATCGTATCGAAGTCGATACGAGTGATATAATTAAACGAGCGACTTTTCCCGATAGCGCTATTGCTTTACACCTTTCTCTGTAATACGCATGATCGATAGATATAGTAATTAGAGAGGTGATTCAAATTAACCGTTGCGGACGAGAATCGTAATTACAGACACTCATATCAAAGCCCGAAGATCTGTCGCACGATGAAATAAAAGATGCGATGCGAATTGAGCAGAATGGTCTCTGATTAACACTGGCGTGCTGGAGAGTCATTAGCGATCTTAATAACATCGTTAGTTTCTTTTGTATGATTTGAGAATATTGATCGACTAGAGTCGAACTCTGAAGAACGCATTATGCAAATCTAAAAACAAATTGCACGCAAAAAGAATATACCGAAAGTACTATATGTATATAATAAGTATTAGTATTATAATATTTTCATAACAGTAATGATATGGTGAAAACAATAGTCGATCGAGAAAGGATATTGATTGCTACGAAAAATGTCTGACAACATGCAAAATTGAAATTTAAACGCTTTAGTCTCCCCTCAGAATCAAGGCGACCCTAAAAACACGTGCGTTGAATTTTGATTTTTAGACCCCTCTAATAGATTGGAAATTCTCGAAGAATTTTTGAGCTGAAGAACGTGTCAGTTGAAAGCGTTACGCAAATTTTTTAATGACATTTACATTTTAGTTTTATCTCAAAGATTGTCTAAGTATATTTAAAAATTATCAGCCATTTGTAAGATTTACAATTATATTACAATGTCATTTAATCGTAATATAAAAATTATTTCTTTCTAATAATCTCGAGGCAATTTTGATTTCTTGAAAAAAGGGATGAAAGCGAATGTATAAGGCGCGCAGGCGAAAATGTTAAGGAACGAATGAAATTTTCGTATAAAGCCAAATTTTAAAGTGTATGCTGAAGTGAATCAGTACAATACATCTAAGGAACACTCAAGAATTTTGCCCTCTCTCCTTGACTTTGCATGGACTGTTTGACATTTAGGGCGATGGTACGTCTTCTCACTGTTGGTCTTATGCAAAATGCTTCTAGCTGTTTGCCGACACGTTAACATAGATACATAATCGGTTTAAGTTATATATACTGTCGAACTGGCTCAGTAAATAAATATTTAATCCCCTCGAAACGTAAGCCGCGTTCGAAAATACGAACAATAATCGTGTTAACAAATTAGTTGAAGAATCATTTTAACTCTTTGCTGAATGAGTTCACAAATATATTTGATATGCTTTTATCATAAATTTGTTAATTATATAATTTAACAAGCTGCAAGGATAATATATTAAATAATCGTAACAAAGTAAAAAAAAGAAAATACATATTATAAATTACTAACAAACATCCCTATACATTCAAAAACCTATATTCAAGATTTGTTTTATTATTGACTCTTATATTATAAAATTTTTCAGAATAAAATTGTATTGAAAAGAAAACTTTCTCTTCGTGAAATATAAATAATTAAATATTTTAACAAAACCGAAAATATAAAATAAAATATCGTTTACTAAAAAATTCAGTAAAATATATCATATATTTATGTTTCTGGAGATGTGACATTATCTTTTTATATCGAACAGTTATTAATTATACAAAATTATATAATGTCACAACAGAAAATAAATGGAAAATGAACAGCAATATATGATTAAGCTCATATTTATTTCCGTTCGCGTCACATCCATTAAAAATGATCAATTACACATGGTGATAGCTCATACCTATACATATAATCAAAAAGAAATTGTCCTGAGTAAAAAAAGAATATTTTTGATTAAAATGGATATTTATAACAAAATTGAAAAAGATATTTAATTTCGTAATAATTCTAACTTGTCATTTCGTTCTATATTTTTAATTTAAAAAAATGTTATATATTTTTCTATACATTTATTGTATTGTTCTATAGATTTATTAAATTATTGATATTACTTCTTCGTCGAAATTAAATTCAGCTACTCTCATCATTTACAATAACAAGTAAAATAACAAATATTGATTTTAAACATTTAAAAAGCTATCTTCGACAGGAAATAGGGACTTTAACATCCGCTTCATGATACACAAAAGTAAAGGAAATCTGTCCACAGAGCAAAATCTAAGAAAAAGAATCGCTCTAGGGCTGAAACGATCGGATTTAACTCACGCACATCAGTCCAAAAGACGCGCTCAAAGATAAATATATGGAAGTATAAGGAAATAAAACATCGCTTGATGTATGTGCGTGCTTGAGACATTAAATAAATAAAATAAAGCGATTCTCCATGGCACAATCAAATCAAAATGACAGCAGAGGAAAATATAAAATAAATTTCAGTGAAAATTTACAAACGAAAAAGAAATGAGAGATGAGAAAGAAAGAAAAATAAAAGTTGCAGTTAAGAATGTCATATAACCGAATCCTATCACTTTTGTACGTACATATATCTTATGTTCTGTTATTTACAAACTACAGATTAATTCTGTTTGATATTCCGGTACTGGAGACATCGATGCACTCACTCATGCAGCAATTATGAGACCGTTTCGAGGATCATATTCGCACGATATCTGCAATATGTACAGACTATGAGACGTCATGAAACATCTGATATCACCCATCAGGCATATCAGTCAACGAATGTTGGTTTCCCGGGAGAGCAAACTGAGAATGGCACGGAAACATGTCGGTTAGGTCCGGTTATCAAATGCGAGACAGAATAATGTTTGCCACTAGGCTTTCATTAGCATCAGCAATTATCAAATCTCATTTCATCGACAAATTTAACATCAGTTTGACAATCAAAATCAGAATAAAATTTAATCAAAATTAATTGGATTCATGCACATTTGCAAAATTCGCTTCGACATTGAAACATTAAGCAAGTTGGTAATTAAAATTCAAGTTAAAATTAATAATTAGTAATTAATTAAAATACTCCTATATTCGTGTAGTAATATTATATTATATTATTGTTTGATATTAATAATAATTTTCTGTAATTAATATAACTTGTACGCAAATGTCGGTCCAATAGGGTTCAATTTAGTGAAAATAATATATATATATTACTGTTTATATAATATACACGTAGCAACATAATAATATACCTGCAGACTCTGTTATTAGTTTGTACCATCTTAGATCGGATTGTTATTTCAATTACTAAATTACGGTTACTATTCTTTTGAAAAATAATATTAATTATATTTTATCACGATTAGAATCTTAACATATTGAGTTTTAATAGATTTAAAAGCGACAGGTAAATATGGTAGACTTCAAAGCTATTTCAGTACTCTGCCAGATCATATGAGTTTGCAAACGTAATCTTCCTCGACGAAGTATCGATTACTAACTCCATGCTCGTGGAAAATTCTGCCTTATTATTAAGACAACAAATTCTTACGGTCAGTCAATAAACTTCATTAAAAGTGGATGGCAAATTACGCAAGGACTTTTATAGCGCGATACATCAATCGATAATTGCGTAAGCTTGATAGACTTATAAATTGGCTTGGTAATAATATCCGTTGACCTGCAATAACTAGGATATTTGCGCGATCTTACGTAATGCGTATTTGCGAAAAATTTTCATACAACGTCTTACTATTCAGAAACTGTATGTTTACAAGTTATTCAGCGTGTGCAAATTAGATGTCTCTTATATAGTATATGTAATTTATCTTTAACCATAAAAATCTTTCCAAGAAAAAATCGATTGCTTTCAATCAATCAACTTTGGTATCAACTTAATTATTTCACTACTTTTGGGCCGTATGTTTTTTCAAAATTTAAAATTTATATACTTATAAACTTATGTACATATTATGATTTAATTATTTATAAAATTAATCGACACACATATTTAACTTTAAAAAATATTGCAATAGCTGTATTTTCGTATAATAATAATATTTGAAAAAATAAACTTTAACAATGAAAAGAATGTCTCATTTGCTGCTCTTATATAATGCATAATTAGTCGTATCCAATTGCTTGTTTCCACACAACAAATTGCTACGATGTTGTTCTAATTGCAAATCGGCCACGAACAAAAATAAGCAAGGACAACGTCGAAGCGCGTCGTACATCGTGCTTGACAACCTTAACGTCGCATCGTTCTTTTCACGTAGCAGAAATTTTATTAGCTTCCACGCGACACGCTCCCATTGGGAGGCAAAAGTGATTTATTCTTCAGACAGATGGTGAGAGGAAGCTATGACGTCGACGATAGACAATGTATATCTCAAGGTAAAGTACGTTATTATATGAGCTCAGGCACGCACACTTCATTTTAGTATTTTACAAAACTCTATAAGAATTTACAAGTAGTAAAATTATAACATATTTAATTCGCGATTTTTCTCAAAATTATTTTCATAAATATATTTTATAAAAATAAAGAAAATACAAATCAAACAAGAATTATTTACTAAAAATATTGTATTAATATATATATATATATACATATATAACTTGACAAAATAAAAAATAATTTTAAATAAAAGATATTAAAATTTAAAAAACATTTTATATAGTTTTATATTATTTAAATTTGCTTTTTTTCTATACACATTTGAATAGGTAGCAGAGTCCTGGATAGAACAGAAAGTCTCGATAATGTCAAAGTGACCTCAAATGATATCAAAATGACAAAAAAATGATTAAATTACAACTAAAAGGTAAATTTTGTAATCGTACTCTCGTCATTTTGACGTTGCTTTGACATTATCATGACTTCCTGTTCTACTTAGGATGAGCCGTTCTATATAGGGGAAACAGTACAGTGACTGACAGCATAAAATGATTGACACTCTATTATATTTGTACTCATGATAAATGAACTATTCGTCCCGCGATTAATTGTAAGATACTGAGGAAGAGAGTCCGTCAAGTATTTTATGATTCATTGCGCAACAAATAATTTGTCTTCTATGAGTACAAATATGTCATATAAATGTCAATCACCGTACCCCTGTCAATTACTGTACCGTTTACGTATTATACTTCAAAACGCGCGATTGCGATAAATAAAAGATACTAAATGTTAATTATATTTTACGATCGTTACAGTAAACAATTATTAACTTGTACAAATTGTAACAAATCATAAACTTATTGAAATTATGTTTCATTTCGTGCAATTTATTTATTTGAATTAAAGATTAAATCGATAGAGAATGTAAATTACAGATTACTATTTCATGATACTTATACGAAATAATTATTTATTTAGCGATGGCATAATGCTAAAGCATAAATGTTTAAATGTACCTTGCGTAATGTTTTAAATTTTTCTTAAATTTAAATATGATTTTATCGTTATTTTCGAATTGAAAATGCGAAATGATACACATGTTGTCGAATTAAATAATTTAAATAAAACAGAGAAGTCATATATAAATCATTTATAATAATTCATGATAAACGAAATCATTAGTGAGATTTGTCTTATACAAAAATCACTATACTCGATATCAATTCAAATTTATCTTTTAAAATATTAAATAGTTCTATACAGTCGTATAGCATTGGTATTTCTTTTCGCTGTGTGTTATTGCGAACGTAAGGTCGTTGTGCTTTCGCGGTGCTTTTATTCACACAAGGACGCTCGAGCGGACATATAGTGGCGCGAAACGCTTCGTATATCGTCAAATGATTTTTCCTCGATAATTTCTTTTCGTAACATTTTGCGAATATATGTTTCAATCCGCTTAATAATATCAATTTTACAATTCCGATACGTATATCAAAATGACGCTGTATGTCGAAACAGATATTTCACCCGAATTGTTCATTAGAAGAAAGAACGGAAATAATAAAGTGAATTATAAATTGTTGTTGCGTTACTATAATTACGGTCAATAATTATCTTCATAACGATATTTGGCTTTATCTCGAATATACTTCATAATAATACATTCTCGCGTTTTGAATTTCTTGCTAATTTAAAATATAATTTATCTATTATTATCGGATTATCGGCACAGCGTAATACGCGATTTGTCAAATAGAACGATTCAAAGAGTCCACCGTTTGTCAATAATATTTTGTTTATTTTGCGGGTTCGAGTGCTGCGTATAATATAATATACAAGATAATATACATATAATATGCAAAATATAAAATTATGTTACATGTTATTGTCATATTTTAATGATCAACGCACACTAATAATTAATCCATTAATAAATCCATAATTAATCCATTTTCATGAGTATTTTCTTGAATGTGACGCAAAAATCAGAAAGAGAAAAGAAAAAAGAAAATTTGTGGAGCATTAATCACAATTCAGTCGTTATGCAACGTATCCTTAAGATTCAAATTACCTTTTATTTTGTGCTACGTAAGATAATAAATCTGTGAATATTATATATTATTCGAATTTATTTATTTATATAAGAAATTTAATCTATATGAAATCTTATAAATTGTCTTAAAATGGATAGGCTAGGTTGGCGTAAATTAATTACTGTATATGTCAAAATTGTACCTCGATCCAAAATATATAGAACAGAACTTTTTGTCATCGATACATAATTGATGGGTTTGGTTACTTATTTTTTTTCTCGACAAATAATGATAGATAATAATAGAGCAATTTTATAAAAAAGAGATTGTATTAAAATTTCATAAAGATACTCTTTGCGTACTCTACATACTGAACTCATAACATTAAAAAATTTTTTCATCAGTAATCATCAATTTATGAAGATTTGGACGCAGTAAAATCGATCGAATCGAATCGACAGATTAAAATAAATATTTCAAAATGTTAAAAAAATTTTAGAATAAGAAATTAAAAAATGCTTTAACACATTTTAAAACATTACGATGAAAACAAAATTAGATAAAAGTTTTTTCACTTGAAATTATTATTCGAAATATTTGCCATGTTATGCCGTGTTATGCCATGTTACGCCGAAGGCTATGTACGAAATTACAAAGAGTAAGATGAGTTTATGCGTCACCGAGATTTCATTGAATGATAACCAGCTACGTATCCGCGACGTGGTTGGAATAAACTCTCGGCGGATTTTACGTACATCGCAATCGCGTGGATGCTATAGACGACAACTGGCGTCGCCATGGCGACCTCAATGTACAGACGAGATACTCCACGTTTGTAATCCGCCGAGATTAATCTGGATTTTTTGCTAGATGATCGCGCTCTGGATTGCGGTACTCGACCATTTTTCATGGACCATTCGTTCGCCCGTTCCCAGAAACGCTCCTCGTCGCGATTTTCAAATCCCGCAATTCATTAATAGGTGCAGTGCCGATGCGCGATAAGAGTTGCACGATAAAACCGTCCATAATTCTCGATTAAAAAAATTGACAGTGAATTTTTGAGATTGAGACCATAATTATGAAGAGTTAAAATTACACATAACTGAGGAGAGATATGTAATCAGAAATCTCGATTTTTTTAAAGCGATAGATATTTTAATTAACTTAAAATTGAATTTTTTTTAATTAAAATATCGGAATATTAATGATCGGATATTAATGACGAGAACAAAAAAATTTTCTAGATTAAATTTTTCATTAAATGGAATAATTCTATCATTATTTTCATGAAACTTGAAAAGTTCTTTAAATTATATTTAAAGAGAGTTAAATTTATGTAGGCAAGGTATTTCTCTCTCAACAATTCTTGCACACGCTGCGAAGTGAATAAAAGCGCACAAAGATGCATAGAAGCGTAACAAGTTCGAACGAATGCAGTATGCTCCGGATCGAAATTGCACGTGTACTCGATTCAAGATAAATATCCACAACCGCGATATCGCGACTATTTCCGACGGCAGAGGCCTTCGAGGAATCTCAAGAGCACACTTTTTTTTAGAAAGGATGACAATTGCAAGGACGACGATAAGAGCTATAATGATGCTCCTTTAGTTAAGCTACGCGCGTGATTTTA
Organism: Tetramorium simillimum; assembly: GCA_011636635.1. Classification (NCBI taxonomy): domain Eukaryota; kingdom Metazoa; phylum Arthropoda; class Insecta; order Hymenoptera; family Formicidae; genus Tetramorium; species Tetramorium simillimum. Next base: position 12,172 of record VBVQ01003736.1, read on the forward strand.
GTTGGATATGTGTAACCAAACGCGAAGCAAGATTCAAAAACAAGACAACGTCAAGAGGAAAACTCCGTGACAAAGGAGTCTCCTTTCTCGACTGTAATCTCCTTACGGCATAATATGAGAACAGTGGCCTCCTCCTATGCAATTGCCACAAGTGCTCTTGATGAAATGCGCCTGTGTTCGTAGCGCGTGTTTGTGGAACGTTATCGAGGAAACTGCAGCATTGCATGTCCGATCCCGTATGCTGCCGCAGATGCAAGTGCTGTCACTTACAAAGCTCTCCGTTAACTGCTTTAAACTGCGATTCAGCACGTTCACAAGTTGTATGCGCCGAGCTTTAAATCTCTCGTCTTCACAGAAAAGAATGAAAGAAAGATAGGACACGCGAATAAAGAAATTCTTCTACGGCCAGCGATCAACGTGCATTCTAATGTACGGGTGGAAGTAGAAATTTCATTAATTCAATGAATTACCTCACTCGTCGTACTGGAAAAAGAAATGTCTTGTCGGAGAAGAAATGTTCATGTCACGAGGAATCGTATGATTCAAATGCAGATCTTGTTCCAGCCGTTTAATTTCCTGATGTTGCAAAGGGAAAGGAAAGAAAAAAAGCGTCGAGCTTTTATCCTGCATATTGGCAGTAGCCAATGCCGAGAGGATAATAAAATATGTATAGTTCAATGATAGAACTGTATTTCATTTTTTTGCATATTTTATCTCTTTCACTCCTGCTCTTCATTGATCATTCATGTTGCATTCATGTTTCATTGACAGCCGCCCCCACTTCCGTCGGCTCTCGCGTTTGTTAGCTATATAGTTAATTAAACGTTGCACGACGCACTGCATTCACGGTTGGTTTTTACACAACTGCAGCTCCCATTTATCTCGCGATATATATTTTCATGCATATGCATGTGCTCAGACCTGCCTATGCAAATTCTCTGTAACCCTTAATATGGTCTACCTTAGAATGGGAATACGGTTACGAATACGGCATGTGCATGATAAGTCGCTGTGTCGCCGTGTCGTCGAGAAAACAGTCGCTATCAATATTCTCTTTTTATTACTTCTATTATTATATGAAATAATACATTCACCTACTTTATATTGACATTTAAAAACAAAAAGGTTTGTTATTTTATATTTATCAATGTATAACATTTGTAGTCAATATGTAGTCTCTTGCATTTCAGTGCAGCGTAATGTAAGTCCCAGAGTAACAATTCTAATAATGTATACATGTATAAATATACATATATTTAAATATATAACACGTGATTTTAATAAAAAGGTTCTTCTACGTCTTATCGAAAGACACATTGACACCGAGAGTCAATAATATCTTCAAGAGAATTTTAGATGAAATTTAATAAATGTGTGATGAAAATGCGCATCGTTATTTTCATAGAATATATTGTTATACAGCGCATATGCAAACCATAAAGCTCGTAATGTAACTTTGTAATTTTGAAACTCGTACAACAGCGCGGATATGCCACTTCCGTTTTACCAGAGACTGTAATTTCATCGCACGGCATAACACAAATTTTGCAGAGAGTGATATTTTACAATTATTACAACAGACAAATCAAATTTTTTAATATGTATATGTTAGTTAAATATCAATGTATGAGATTTTTAGATTCAAATTAAATTATTTTTATGAGACCTACGCTTGAAATTATGGATATTCGTAATATTCGCGGAAATTTATTTTATTATTTGTATTCTGTTGTAATAAATATCCATGCAACTTTAAAATTTTGAAAATATTTTAACATTCGCTTCTTCGTCTATTTATATGATAAAATTGTGATTTTCTCCACATTTTAAATGAAAAAGTTTCAGAATTATCTAAATACATAACTCAATTTTTATATCCCGTGTAATATAAACGATATCCCATTATGTTACAATATACTGTGAGGATAACAGTATACAAATCTAGGACCGACTAAACTGATGTTGAGAGCAATGAACAGAAAAGATTGATTTCTCGTTTCCAATATCGAAATAAATTTCGAAACTAATAGAAGTGAAGTTTGTGATACTGATATTTGTTACAAGGAGAATATTCTGGAGATAACTTTGAAAGTTTGCAATAATTATAATATATGAAAGTTTAAACATTGCACAAATTATAAATTAAGTTTAATCATAAGAATATATAGTATTGCTCAAATATATTTTATAAGTTTTTACGTAATTCACAATTCAAAGCAGATACTTGTTAGCGTATAATTGACGTTAATGTGATATATATTAGCAGATATGTATTCAAATAATTAAGTTTTTATATTATATTAATGTTCATAAATATTACAATATTCTGGTATCTTACAATATTACAAGATATAACAAATATATTTTCAATTATGATAGAATAATTATCTTAGTAATCTCTATATTATCATCTGACAAAGTGCTGTTACATGATTTAATAATATTTATATGAAATACTATTATAATAAAAATTGAAAATATTTAAATCATCGTTGACCAAAATATTCTGTTAAATCCACTTTTAGATAAACAATAATTCGCACCAGAATTTAGAATAGAATCCTATTTTATTATTATTTAATTTTATATGTTGTATATGTATGTATGTATATGAATAATATAAAATATTTGAAGAAACACACACATACACAATACACAGGTATATAAAATATATATTGAAATATCATATACATAATAATTATAAATAAAATCCTCAAATCTGACACAAATTATGAATTGTCTAAAGTGGAACATAGAACAAAATACGATTACATCTTTCATCGAAATCAATATAAAATTTGAAATGTTAAAGTTTGCGATCAATATTAAAGTTTTGTTTCAAATATTTTATAAGTTTCAAGTAGGTTAAACTTTTCAAAGCTTGTAGAACTTAAAGTATCTAAGTATCTAAATCTAAGAATTTTAGAGTGACTTAAAAACCGAAAAATTGTTATAATCCTCTTAAAATGGATATATATATATATATATTATATATTTTAATGACAAAATCCTAATAATTGTCTTTCTAATATTTTAAAGCGATGAATTATATAGCTTTCCGGAGCTTCTAGATTTATAAGATCTTAAGATACTTTAGTAGCATCGACAGTTTAATCAAACACAGCTTAATAGAGTAATTAAAACGTCAAGACTTACCAAGATGCTCAAGACAGCGGGATAACAAGAACCTGTAAGCAATAAGAAAAATTTGTAAAATAAGATTCACTAATTATTTTATATTATAATCGCAATGTACATTTAAATATCATAATTTTTCTATCAACTTGCAATTGTCTAACGCAAAAAATGCTAATTTCAAAAACCTAGGTAAAGAAATTCATCGAATAAGATATATTTCTTTTTTTTAACCTTTATGGAAATTAATTTAAAAGTTTACTATCAAACAAAGGGATAGCGAATATTAATTTTCTCTATGTAACACAAAACAATACCGTATCATCCAGGATAATAGAAAAATTTGCATCATGTTGCAACTCAAAAATAAAGTATTAGTTATGGATTTATATCTATATAAATATATTGTATATATTGTATATTATAACGTAAAACGATATAAACAAGTATTTTACAATTTTACCGCAAGTCATAAATTTATAATAAAATATAATATTTTTTCCTTTAGTACATTTTAATAATACATTTTTAAATAAATATCGTTTATTACTTGATTTTATAATATACCTATATACTAGCGTCATCGAAGGGTATAAGACGTTCTTAGCACAAAGTGTCAAGGGGATGAAATCAGGGGAAAGAAGATTCAGATTTCATAAAAGTCTATATTTTCCGCAAGGTAATAAAGAATAATCGTACGGTCCAGATTAAAAGATTTAGAAATTAATAGGAAACACACAGACAGATAGACAGATAAACATTCTTTTTGTACATACAAAAAATAATTTTTTGTTTTAAACATAATTTCTATGAAATATAAAATAATATAAGTATATTTTGAGAATATAAATATATTTTATACAACTGTAATGTTACATATTATTTCTTTAAATATACCAGTACACGTACACAGAAATTACTCTTATCGAGATTGCTTTTGTTTGAAATAAAATATCATGTCCCTCTGAATTGCTTTGAATCGGTTTTCAGTAGATCTTTGTAAGTTAATTAGTGAAGTTACTAGAAGCTCGGCAAATAGAAGCGTGAAATTGAAGAAATCCATCTTTATGTAGCGACAACTACTTAAAGCTGAAAATTAACTTTCTTTATTCTCGACAATTGTTCTTATGTCGCGCGTTTATTGATGTTCATTATTATAATCTAAAATGTTTTATTTGCGATTGCATTGTACTATTAACGCTGTGATTTCTAATTTAAAAGTTACGCATCTCATTATTACACTCATTATCAGCAAACATTATAGATTTCATTTTGCATTACTTTAATTCCACAAAGCATATTGAAATTGATTTTGACGATACTGTTAATCAAAGGTATGTCACGATTTAATTAATTCCATCTATGTAAAATTACGGATACGATAAAACAATGCAAAATATAGCAGTTTCCAGTATAATTACTTTGTATTGCATTATATCGGTTGTTGTTTATTTTTAAAATTTGATTATTATATTCACTCAAGAATTCATATTTCAATTTTAATAAAAAATTTTTAATAAAGTTTACCGTATCGTCGTAAAAACGATAGACAGACATTGCTATGTACATACATTACCACGCTTCTCACGTCTTATCTCATAGTAAAAGAGAATTCTTGAGATGCTAAGTCGGAATGGAAGGTGACGCGATCACAAAATGGTACTGCCTCATGTCGACGTTTGATCGACGGAGGCAAATAAATCAACTATGTTTATTCATACAGTGCTCATCGCCAACTTCCTCCGCGTCGCACAGCTTTCTCGTCTATCGAGGGATCGATAACATGCCATATGCTCGGCTGCCTCGCGATTAATCACCGAAAATTCGAGAGATGCGGTTGTTCACTTCCAAAGAAAACGATATAACACGAGTTTTCACTAGAATGATGGATTGATGCAGCATTTACAAACTTGATTGTTATATATTTTTCAGGAATGTCATATCTGATCCAAAATGAAAAAATGTTTCAATTTTCGATGTCAATGTTGTGTCCTTAATACTTCTTACGATAACGCTGAATATCGATTATCGAATTTTATGAAAAATTATTCAAAAAGGCATGAAGTAGACGTATATTTCTTATGATAACGCTGAATATCGATTATCGAATTTTATGAAAAATTAATCAAAAAAGCATGAAGTAGACATATTAATATAAAGAAATATAGAGAAAACAAATTAGTAAATTATTATACTGTTT
>VBVQ01003737.1:0-17501 GCA_011636635.1 Tetramorium simillimum
AGATCGTTATATACCAAACTGAGCCTTTTAATTTATTATACTGCGTGAACTTACGATACTTAATTAAGAATCAATGGTGGACAAAAATAAAAGAATAAAAGATTAAAAAATCTGAAATAAATTTTTTTTAATGAAAAGAGATATATAAGTCATACCATGTACGATAGAAATTGAAAGTGCTAGATTAATTTATTTTTCAATAATTTTAATTTATAGGAAATAATTATTAATATTTATGTAAATATCAAATTTCAAAGAACTCTAAATTCGATCGCATTGAAACATTTTGTTTCTAGCATTTTCAACGTTTTTCATAATTGAGTCTCAGTTGTTGCCGGTAAATGAAAGACATAATGATGCAAATTCAATGCAATTATTACTCGCGCGCGCTTCTCGAATAAGAAACGTCGAAGCAAGAGCCTCTGAGAGTCTATCCCTCAGTTACGCACTCTCAAACGCAATCCGCGACGTTAGATAATTAAATACATTAACTCTTCCTAGAGACAGCGGTGCATTTATTACAGTTATGTAAATCTCACGCAAGGCGGATAAGCATAATGCAACGATGCTTGGAAAAGTAGAATGCCGCCTACAGCGTCTACGAGATCTCTCTTGCGTATACGAGAGCAATAACTTATTCTAACGTATGCAAATAAGAACAAAAGCCGCAGATAAACGAAAGTATGCAGACGCGGAAAAGTGAAACGTTTTACGGTGAACCGCAAAGGAAGGCACGATGGAAGAAAAAAAAAGTGACCACGCGGAGTTAAGGCCCTCTGAGCTCATACGATATGAAAAGAGTGGCAATATAATATCCATTGTACTATTATGATCTATCATTACGTTCGTAAAAATCAGAAAACTAATACGGAAATATTTTACTTTCACCGATTTTATCATCGATAAACGCTGCCTATAATATTTTCTTTCTTCTGGGAGGTGAGAGAGATAATTTGATCCATTCAAAGTTAACGTTCGTTTTACAATCAACGATCCAAAATTTGCGGATATTTTCTTCCTTACGTCCCCGCGCTTTCGAATTAATTTACATGTAAATATCACGACACGCGCCTAAATAGTTGAGGATTATATGGATCGATTTAATTCTCACGACTCGCCCGTGAAATCGATTTTATGTAACACATGTTTACGAGATGTGTGACCAGGGCATACATATTATTAGACAGTCACCGTGTTACGTAATATTATGTATGAGTTGCATTGCGAATACCACTAGGCGGAATGTTTCTTAGCATTCCGTGCGATGAAAGGAAATCAAAACTATGTCGGGATTAACTGGAAACCAGAAAGTCTCGATTAGTATGGTTAAACGCAGGTCCTTGGACAGAAATATACCGTTTCTAATTAAGTATAAAATAACAATTAGCCGAGGTACTCGCAACGGAGGAAAGTGAACAGAACAGTTGGCGACAACGGTAAGAGGCTGCAGAGCAAAATGTTGTACGCATCTTTTTATTGCTTTCTTTTTCGTCGCGGGCGAGTAGCGAGTTATGCCGCTGCCGCTAATTCTACACGATCTAATTTGATACGCTCGTCTTACAACCGCTACTATAGTATCAATTATTTCTCGTTTCTCCCGTAGTAACTATGAGAACTAAGATACAGGAAGAAATGCCTGGCACCCTTTGATATCGGCTTATAAATCGAAATTAACATACAGCTCACACGCATGTGAGTCTCATATTACCATATATTCACTTTTCCCTTTCTTAGAATTCGACGAAATTGAAAAATTGGGCTAGATTTTATTTGCATATTAGATATGCTATCTGATTATTATATAAAGTATCGAATATTATGAAAATAGAATTTCAACGATCGGCTTTATGGGAGCAAAGATGTAATTATCACGCGTGTTTACGACGAAGATGTAATATCGCGCATATAAACTGTAATTGCATTACTCAATGCGGAGCAACATAAAATATTTATCTCCTTTTTAAGACTAAAAATGGATCACAGCTGGCTATTACGTAATCGTACGTAGCATAATTAATCGCGTGTCATTAAATCGCAAAGGAAGGTGAGCACTTGTAGATCATATCGATCTACTTATCTCGCAACGTTGGCTTAAACGGCGAGACATCGATGTTCCCCGACGATGGATTTTACAATCGAACAACGAGTTGCACACGCATTCGTAATCCCACAGCCCGCGTTTCTTCGTTATTACGGAGAACGGCTCGTTCGTGGTGTCCGCTCTCATTAATTCCGCGTGATCTAATCCGATCATAGTCTTTCCGATCGACAAGCATGTCGACTGACCGACCCTGATCGAGCCGCGTCCCGGGAACAGTATTTCTGACTCGCGTGCAGGAATCGACTTTCGCTCCGTACATCGCACGCGCTCTGCGCAATCTTGCATCTTGATGTTACCTATGCGCGATCCCGCTTCTGCGAGTGAATCGTGATTTCCATAACACTCCGGCGCAGGTGAATAGAGCCGCGTGTGTTTGTGTGGAGGTCATAGACACGCGAATCAATCTAGTTCAGACCGGAGCAAACCGATTCTTCTTTCCTCTTTCCTTTCTCCATTTCACAGTTAAAGTATGCTTCGCTTATTATTAGCTTACTATTAATAGTTCTGAATGTGAATTGATATTATTAATTGCTGGACAGTCATATTTTGATTCACTAATTATGCAGATTTAACATATTTTGAATATTGTTTATCGCAATGCTCCTTAGTTAAAAAGTATGTCATTTTTTATTTAAAATGTTGAAAAGATGATTTTTGATAGTAGCACAATCACATTGAGTAAATTTCTATCGTTAAGTTAAAAAGAATGAAATTTAAACAAATTTATTATAAAAATAATTATGCCTATTAAATAAATCTATTTCAAGAAAATATCTACATATTTTTCTTACATTAAATATATTCTTAATCATTTTTTTTAATTTAAAAATCTGATCCTTCCAAAAAATAAATGACGTTATATACTGCAATTACAATAATGACTTTATACATTATTATAATTAGAGTCTGAATTTTTTATAATTTACGATTATATTTCATATTAAATATGAATACATTAATGTAACAGAATTATTAAAAAATTCCTTCTGACTGTCGGACAATATGATGGTTATTTCACGCGCACTTCAACTATTTAATTCGCATTGTATAACACATTCACGAAATCTTGCAGAGTCAGCCAATACCTTCAGATCGTACCGCAAACACTTTCACATGCAATTCCTTCATTGAAGCTTTCTCTCGCACATTCTCCGCCGGATAAAGAGGAAACAAAACATACTTATCCACTTGTTGATCGATAAGAATCTAAGTGGATCGCTTATCTCAAGTAAATCTCCAAAATACGTTGCGAACTGTGGTCGGTGATTATGAGATGCTAGAACGGGAAACGAGCGGGAACCAGATAGGGCAAACGAGATATTTGGTCCCATGCTCTTGATCACATGCTCTTGCGTACTCCGACCTGATTTTCGTTCAACCTGAATAGTTGAGCTGTAATTGACTAAATCGAATGAGCTATAAATCTTGTTTCAACATGTAATGTATACATCTTCTAAAACCGTTTTGCTTAAACGTTGTCGACAATTAAAGTTGCCGCGGATCAAACAAAAGTATTAATAATCAAAAATAGAAAGCGCTAAATTAAACAGTATAATGATTGAAACACGCGCCTAGCTAGTAAAACCTGTTGCTAATAATTTAAACTAAAATCTTGAAATATGAGATTGCGTTAACTCTAAAAATGTTTAATTATTACGTTCGAAGAACGGGAAATCAAGAGTCTTGTAGTAAAAAGAAACAACGTAATAACCTATCTTACTTTATCTTACTTTATCTTACTTTATCTTACGTATCCCAAATTTATATGTATTACATAACTTTACATCTGTGCAAAATTTACAAATACCATTGAAAAGAATGTGAGAAAAGATCTCTCTTTTATCGTTATGATTTATTGACCAAAGACTACTTGCTCATTTCTGTGTATTACACAAAACGCTCTCACAGATGAGAACTTGATTACATATGTGAGACATGAAACTAACAATAAGATTATTTTCGGTTATAAAGTATGATAAGCCATAATAGATTTAGAAACCTGTCGTTGAGCATATTTAGGCTGGTAACTGTTACTAATATATACGAATCGTATTCTCTGACAGTATCTTATTCGTCTGACGATATCCTGCTCTACATCAGGAGAACATTGCCGTCGTCTATTGTGTATCTCAATATTCGTATTCTTTCACATGCCGACCGTCATGATTCACACTCCAGTCGAGACTGGTCTGCATCCTACATTATTATATCCTGGTACGCTTGTTGCTCCACATGTTAAGAACTCGATTCTAAGGATGACTCACATTTTGAATTAAGACTGATGGATTGCAAAGTTTAAAACATTTTGGCGCTTGTAATAATTCTAATAAATTGCTCACTAATTTTGAAATTTAATAATGTCATTTAAGAAATAAAACAATTTATATATACACGTACTATACTATAAATGCACTTTTATTTTCCAAAGCAACAATTTTTAATGTATAATTGTAAATTATAATTTAAAAATTATGAGAAATTATTATTGTTAGTACAGAGTGTCCCATGGAAAGTTGCTGAAATTAATCAGCTGTCATTTGCAAATACATTGAAAAAACAAAGATTACGTTGAAAAGAGGAATGTCTGCGGGTTTAATAATAAATAAAATTTAACAAAATTTGTATATTAACAAAATGTTTGTATTGTATAGTTCATTTTATTGATGAAAAATATATTAATAATCAAGTGAACTAATGATGAATATTTTCGAAGTGCGCACCGTTTGAGAATTTGTACAAAACTCCATTCTTTTACGAAAACTCATGGAAACTTTATCTAGTATATCTGTAATGTTGTTGACGACCTTTTTAATAGCTGCTATTAAATTTGACACTTAGAAAATATTTATTATTAGCTTACTTGATTATTAGTATTTTTTTCATCAATAAAATAAACTAATATACAAACATATTATTAAATTTTATTTAACCCATTAAAAACTGCAGACTTTCCTCTTTTCAACGCAATTTTTGTTTTTTCAACAACTGAATATATTTGCTGACAGCTGATTAGTTTCAGCAACTTGCCATGGAACACCCTATATAATTTGTAAAACAATATTCATTAATTCATTCATTGAGTATTCATTGATTTATTTAATCGACACAAACAAGTAAAATCTTAAGAACTTAAATTAGATTAATATTATTAGTTATTAAATAAAATAATTTAAATAATTTTTTTGATTAATGAAGAGAAATGTTCTAGTTGCATCTTTTGCCAAGAGAATGAGACAATGCTGCATGTTTCCTTTCCTTAATCATAGCTAATATTAGGGCTTGGCAGGTCTTTACGATTTGTGTTTATGGCTTTGTGTTAAATCTCATTTATTGTAATTCGCCAACAGCTCATTGTGTGTGCACGCAGAAAGTGAGAGGACGTAAGCTTCTCGTAATAGGGTGCCCGACATTACTTTCACAACGAGAGCAAGGTCTTATTTTCTATATTGATGGATTTCGCTCTTCCCTTTCTGATATCGGTGTATCCATTAGTATGAAAATGTTAAATAATTCTTAATTTATTGATAATTTACATGCGTGTAAATTGAATTTATAAAAGAGAATAATTGCTTATATATATATAATTTATATGATAAGATCTATTATGTAAATATTATGATAATTCGCTATTGAATTCAAGAAAAAAAACACGTTTTTAAATATATATGATAAATATGTATTGAAATAAATATTATAATATATTAAAAAGTATACTTTTCCTTAATATTAAAAAAAAATTTTATTGCATTTCTAAAAATCGAAATCCGTGAATTAAAAAATAGATAAGCTAAAAGAGAAGAAAATGTTTACTTACTGTTAATTAGTGATTAAATTTTTGTATACAATTATTTATTTCATATGACTCTTAAAAATTTTAATCTAATTGTAAGCTGAATATTATATCATAAATATTTTAAAAGATAATATATGTATATAATTTTGGGAGGAAAAATGTTATTAATGATAAGAAACATACAACTAACAACGCCGGCAATATCAACAACGTTTTTATCAACGTTCTATAACATTGATTCTAACAGCGAAAAGAAACCTTTCTTAACATAATGCAGCATCTGTAGAATATTGTGACATCTATTGTATAGAGCACAAACATACTTGTAACATTTATCGAATCTCTCTACTGTTTTTTTCATTATTTAATTATTAGTCACAATAATTGTTAATTCTTAGTTACAATAAGCTGATCTTATTACAATCAGATAATACATAACTGCAATTTTGATATCATAAATTGTAAATATTTTTATTTGGGATAGTATAATAAATTAAATACAGATAGCATAAAATAATCTTAACACACTATATATTTTTACGGAAAAAATAAAATAACTTTTTCAACTTTGCTTTTATTGCATTTATTTGCACATTTAGCAACATTACATTAGTAGTTGTTGTTAGTATTATTGTACTCATATTATCAAATTTTATTTTATTATATTCGTATCATCAATTTCTTTTTAATTTGATGTAATTTATTTCACACGATCTAAAATCTTTCACTTGTCTCCATCTGATATCTTTGATTTTATCTCTGTTCAAAGATGGTGGTTGTCATATTTTATTAGGGCATTGTCATATTGGTTGATGTTGAGTCCATATTTTAGCCTCCTGTGGTGCTTGAAGTCGTCGTAGGCGTCGTAGGTGATAGCGTAGTATTATTTGAAGACGTAGTATTTGTAGGTATAGTAGTAGTACCTTCTGTAGTTGGTGATGTTGTGGTTACTGTTATTATGATTAGAAATTAGCAATAATTAAATAATTTACTAAACTATTCTTTCTGAAAAGAATCAATTAATATTATTTGAATCATTTTAAATTTTGATATTTTGATTTCGTAGAGTTTTATTAGACTGAATGATTTATCAGCACATACTAAGTATTCAATTTTCATAAATAACAAAAATATTAAGTTATTTGTTATCAATAAACGCATTAATAAACACTTATTTTGATTGTTATATTTGTAATTATAAATTGTAATTTGTAATTATAAATAAAAGGATTTAAATTTAATTATAAATACCATGATATATAGCGCCAAAATTGTATGATGTATTGCTAAATTGTAAGAAAATTGGAATTAACTTGATCTATATTAATAATTACTTTTTTGTCTCTTTCTAAACGACATTCTCATTTATGAACATGAAAATTTTGTTAATAAAAAGTACTGATTGATTCAAGGTTAATGGGTTATAAATACCTAATTAGGAAAAGAAATGAAGAAAAATTATTTGATATTATTATCTCTGATATTTTCATAAAGTAATTATAATTAATGAATATAATTGTAGAATTGATTTTTTGGGTACTGACTGTTTTTTAACATTCCTCATTCATTACCTGTAGTTAATGTTGTACTTTCCGTCGTCGTCCCATGCGGCAAATATAATTCCGGACATTTCGCAGCACATAAGAGATTCATGAGATACGGCATGGTATCTGCAGATGTGCAGAACGTGCGACAAAAACTTCGACGTAGCTCATTTAGAGCAGAGAAGCCAAATCTTCCAGTTCGTGAAGTTTTATCAGTCGCGTGTGAGATGTTATCATTTAATTCGTCAAGCGGTACTATATCCTAAACAATATATATTTATTAATATAATTTATTAATAATTATATATTTCTCTCTCTCTCTCTCTCTCTCTCTCTCTCTCATCAAACACGCGTCAATCATTATAGGTACAATATCTTATAATTTTGAAGAACTTTTTATTGAAATTAAATTAAATTATTATTAAAATAATTTAAATATAAATAAGAATTTATTAATTAATATAATCACTATATTAAAATTGCATATAAAGTTTTTTATTATAAATTTGTATTTAAAAAATCTAAACTGATAAACTGATTAAATTGATTCATTTAATTCGAAAACTGCATAATATGTATGTATTTAGTAAAATTTACGATATAAGCAAGATATGTTTCCTTAGAATAAAAATCTTGAGAATAAAAATCTCTTGTTGTATTAACGATATAAGAATAAGTCTAGTGATCTAATTTTTATGTCGAAAAGTAAAATACAGAAATAATATATCATGAATAATTATTACGGAGATGTAATCATTACTCTAATTAGCATATATCGTATTGTAGCGTATAACAGAACATTATATGTAAAATAAATTATCCTCATAAATATGTATTATTTAATAAGCACAATTTGTTTTCATCTTTATAGCACCTATTAATTGAGAAATATTATATAAATTTATATTACCTCTGCCAAGATTGTTCCATATAAAATTAACAGTCCAATCGAAATACTTAAACGTAACATTTTGTTCTTTGCTATATTTTCTTATACTGTAAGTTGTTATTTTTATATTATTAGGTGTTCTTTGTTGTATACTCCGCAACCGTTATAGTCTTTAGTGAATTTTCTGCCCTTTTATATAGTCGAGAGATGTATATTCTTAAAAATACGAACGTGACGAAACCGTGTACCAACACATTACTCACTTTACGGAATTTTTTCATAGGTTGCATACATTCCTTATCTTATGTATTAGATATTCTGAAGACAATACAATGTGTGTGACATGCAAATACGCTTTATCATCATAGGTGTTCCACTTTTAAATCTTTTTTTACATTACGAAATTAAATAAGAAAACAATTGAAATAAGAAAAAAATAGATCTAAGTCTTTTGTCATATAATAATATGATGGAATTTTTTATGAAAGATTGAATTAGTATAACTTAATTTCTATAAAAAAATATCAATTTTTTTTAAATGAAAGAAATGATAGAAATTATCATAAATGTGTGACTGATGACATTTTGTATAAATTGATTTATTTTAAAAATATTTTTAAAATATTTTAAAGATATTTCTATTATTTGTAGTTTAGAATCCCTCAATATTTTTTCGTAATTAACATATTTGAAATAATATCGTTAAATTAATTTTTATATTCAATTTTTATATTCAAATTGTATAACTTTAATTGAAAATTTAAAATGTTATTATTTTAAAGAAAACATATGTCTTATCTAGTAATATTTGGCTTCAATATCCTATTTCAAATTTACTGATACAGACACACATATAACGTAATAAGGTTGTGCGTATACGGAAGTACATACGCTTTCATTATGTTTAATCACATACACTATATTTTTGATGTTTTATGGGACTATTAATAAAATGTATTACTTTGCGACATGGCATTGTAACATTTGTTACTGTAAATAATGAAATCTTGTAACAATTCCATAAAAAGTAGCAACACGTGACTAGAATGCAGATAAGGATATCACTATAAAAATTAAGAAGGTTAAAACTATTTTTACGTACTATTCTTACTGTTCCAACACGTCGCTGATTAGTCGGATTAGCACAAGAAAAGTATAGGTCTGCGTTATATTTATCTTTATAACCCAGTAGTATGCAACCCGGTCTTCATAGTCGTAAAGCGTGAATTTTTTCCGCTTATTGTGAAGCGATAACAAATCTGAAATTTATATGAATTGCGGCGTAATTCATAATTATACATTTATCATCTAAATATTTAAATTTGACAGTATCTAGAAAATTTTCGTTTACCATGAAAATAACGAAGAAGATATGATAAACGAGTCTATCTAGTAGTTGTATAAAAATAATACTATTTAATTTTATAATTAAAAATTAATTTAATATAATGATAACTAATATATAAAATAATAATCAATATATAAATGATAACTAATATATAAAATAAACTAATATATGAAAATAAAAAGGTAATTAATAATATATTTAAATATTACAATTATAGTTAATCAAAGTATATATTTAATAACAATAGTTAAATGCAACGTTAGATGAAGTCAACTCAAAGTTAGATGAAGAGAATGGGAAAAAATTCTGATAAATTGCTTACGTTATATTAAAATAATTATTGCTTGATAAAAAATGTTAGTAAATAATGATCGAAGAGAATTAATCAAAGTGATAAAGCTGTTAAACTTAAAATTTGCTTTATCGTCTAAATTAATTTATTCCATTAAATTCCATTTCTATACAATTATTGACACAACTGAATAAACACAATTAAATGATCTAATCAGGTACTCTTTGCGGAGTTAAGGGAATGACATCTAATTTCGGCGAGAGAAGTTTTTTTTCTTCTCGTGATTTTTCCGGGAAAGCAAACATTTTCCCGGCCCAGAATACATTCGGACGTTGCTATGACCTTTCGCGGTGGAGCACGAAACTACGTCACGGAGTGGATGTAGGAAGGTGCTGCCCGGTAGGAAGGTGATAGCCGCGACGTGATCACGTTAGCAATGACGCCAGAGTTCCCAGTGGGTCGATAACAATGAGACCGACAAGTACTGCCCGAGAACATTGCTGGCGCTCTGGTCTCTTCTCCCAGGGCCGCCGGCCTTTTTGCTTGCCCGCCCGTTTTTGCTTGTGCTTTTACTCTTGGTGTAAATCTTTTTTGACCATCCGTCCTCTCTCTCTCTTTCTCTTTCTCTCTCGCTCTCTCTCTCTCTCCCTCCCAGCCACTCCGCCGTTTCAATTAGTTAATGCCCGCGAATAAAAAGGGCGCCCCCGCGATACGACGCATTCTCGGATCATTGCGGAAAAGAAGTCAATCCGCTGGAAAGCATCTCGGTGTAAGCGTCCGCGAATTTATCTTGATAATTTGACATGACATAAAGGAACGTTCGCCGCATTAATCCTGGCGCCGATAATACAGAGGTGTAACACTCGCGCGGATTCCCTTTACCATCGGCTAATCGCACGACACCAGTTTCCATTTTACTTCCAAGGGACGCAGCACCTTCAAGTAATTTCGAATTATTCTCATATCGGATGTTTAGAAGCTTTTTTATTTTTTGTATTTCTAGGTAATAATTGTGGGATTTACAAACTTTAAAAGAATGTAATGTATATTATAATGTTAAATAAGGCAATATGTGGGTTCAATTCTAGCGCTCTTTGTTGTAATTTATCTCTTTTAATAAAAAAAAAAAACAATTATTCCAAGTCCTTCCGATGTGTATACAGAATGCGGAACAAAATGGATCCATTGTTCAACTTACAGTTTTTCCTACAATATTTACTACAACTTTTGAATTCCAAGTATCGAATCTAATACATCTACGCATTGAAATTGTAAGATTCTAATTAGAGGTTCTCACTCTCTAATGAGAAATAATAGTTGAAAAGATATCGAATCAACGTCGAATCAGTTAGACGCCAAATGCGTCGAACAGACATCGATTCGTCATCTTTTCGACGAATCATTTTTCAATGAGAGAGTCTGACGCATTTTACGATAAATCTGACAGCGAAAGTATCGATATCGTTATGTATTACAGAATCCCAATTGTTTCGCGCCAGCCGCGGTGCTTGAGGTGTCCTCGGAAAAAAATCAGGAAGCCGCCTTGCCGCGCCGCAGATCTGCGCGATCCCATCGGCTAAGCGTTTTATACGATCGTCGACCGGCGTCTCTGGCAGCGCGAAATTATTCGTGAAAGTAATTGGGGTCTCTCGTTATGAAACCTCGTCTCTCTCAAGAAAGTAATTCAACGATGAGGTAAGGTACTTTCGTAAGTCTCGGCCGCATCCCTAATTGGGCCTGCATATGCCAATCGATTCATTCCTGCAGTCAAGCGTCTCGCTCGCGCTAAAATCGTGAGAGCGAATAACGCCGCGGTTGGTCCGTCGCTCGACGGTCGTCCAAGATGAATCTTTTGTCGTTCGTGCGATCGATACGCCCGGAAGTGCGACCCATGAAGTCGCGAATCCGAGCATCTGCACGCTCTACGAATCTCGAATGCTCTTCTGTCTCAGAATTTCAATCGCAAGACCGAGGATTAAGAGAATTCAGAGAACCATTAACAACAGTCGATAATGCGTTGTAAAATATAAATTTATTATATTCTCTCAAAATATAAAGATATTTAATAATAAGAATTCATCAACGTTCTCTGTTATATTTTACGGAATAGAAAATGTTATTATAATTTTACCAACAAGATTTTGTTTTATTCTTTAAATTTGAATTTACGTTGTATTTTGTTACAAAAAGAAATTATATCGCAAGTTGCATATATTTATTAGACTATACTGTATTTATAATATACTTGAATGAAATTATTTCAATTTTGCGACTCCGTCGATAAGTCGACGAACAATTAGGCTTCAAAGTGAAATCTGTAGAATATATGGAAAAAATAAATAATGTTGGAAATAAAAAATATAGTAATTAATATAATTATAATAATACATGAATCAGTTATAATTAAATCAACGATGTCATTAATTAATTGGAATTGAATGATACAAGTATATTAATTTAAATTCTAACAAAGAGCACAAATGAATCAGTCAAAGAACGAGAGAAATAGAATAAGATTCGCGTATGCACATTTGGTTAAAGTTGATATTATTATTCGAGCATGAGAAAGGGAGTAAGATTATTATGAAATTGAAGGCAAATAAATCGATGAAGAAGTTTCTACGTAAGAATTTGATCTGCTCGCTCTCGGAATAAATCTCAAAAATAAAATATGTAAGTATCGCGATGGGGCAAAACAACACTGTTATCAATCACTTTGAACTTGCATTATGAATTAGCACGGATGAGTTAAGAGACTCGTCTTGATTATTTGCACTGACGGAATCGTGTCGATCGCGAGACTTAATAAAAAGATTGTGTAGGCCGTCAATGTGATTGAAGGCATTGCCGATGGAAGATTGCGGAGGTGTGCAGTTCCTTGCGTAGGATTCTCGCCGATACTCGGCTCCTTGACGTTCCTCCAGGGAGTTTCGGCCTCGCGACGGAGGGCGATAGTGGCGTAGGGTGCATATCGAAGGGAAGATGAGAATGGGCGAAGGGAAGGAAGCTGGGAAGGGTAAGCGAATGGATGAAAAGACTTGAGAGGCGGAGAAGTGAAGGAGAGAAAGAGAGGGCACGAGAGAGGGAGAGGGAGAGAGGGAGCGGAGGAGAAAGAGAGTGGGAGATGAGGGCGCATTCCCGGTCAGGAGCGTGGAAAAGGGCGATCGGGGAGGTTACGGGGTGGTGGCGTGGGTGTGCGGTGGTACTGGTTCTTGCCGAGAGATGAGAGAGAGACTGGATGGAGGGAACGGAGAAGGGAGTGGGCGAGGAGAGGTCCAAAGGGATGGAGAGAGACCGACAGCCAGATACGAGGAGGTCTTGGGGAGTTGGACCGAGAGAGGGAACCCGAGCACGAGTGAAGGTGAACGAAGGAGTGAGAGAGAGAGGTGTCCGGAGGGTGCGAGAGAGACGATACGATTGAGAAGGAGCAGCATGAACGAGGGGCAGGATAGTAAGTTAGAAGGGAGGCGTAGGAAACGTGAAAACGAGATAGAATGAGACTCGGAGAAGAATGAAAGGACGAAAGAATCGGAGAGGAAGACTCGTTTGGAGAGGCAAAAAGACGTACGGAGGAGCACATAGAGAGAAAGAGGGATAGGATTCGGGGTGGCATGTGATGAAGGGGGACATAGATCGTGTACCGTGAAGAAAGAGAAGAGAGGGGAGATAAAGCCTGGCGGAGAGAGAAGGACGGGGAACGAAGCCGGTGGAACGAAGGGGGTGAGGAGCCGAGGACGGAGGAGAGCGAGGGCGAGCGAGAGATAGAGCGATGCGTATAGAGCGGGCAAGAAGGAGAGAGAGAGAGAAAGAGAGAGAGAGAGAGAGAGAAAGCAGGAGCGAGCGAGACGTACGCGGCGGGGAATAGAGCAAACCAGAGTCGACTCGGATATGAGGGTGTCGCGCAAGCCGGTCACGCCGAGGTTTCCATGGCAACGACAGGCGATAAATCAACCCGCAACATCCCCGAGTACCGTCAGATAAAACCACATACACATATGTGTACATATACGTGCACATACGCGCGTTCGCGCGCGGACATACCGACCGGCAACTCCGCGCCCAAAAAGTTTTCCCTTCGGCCGATTTATGCCGCCGCCGCCGCCGCCGTCGTTGCCGCCGCCTGCAGCGGCGCGAGAGCGCTTTGCCGCCAGGAAATCTTCGTCCCTTTCCCTCTGCCAGATATCACCCTGCTACCGCTTTCTCTCGCTCCTCATCCCTTCCTTCTATAGTTCTCGCGTCGTTCTCCACCTCTGTTCCTTGCCAGCCGTATCGCTTTCTCTCTTTTTCTCATTTTTATCTCCTGCCTCTCCTTTTTCCTTTTGCATCTCGTCCTTCCCTCTCTCGCGTGCGTCTTTCTCTAATTCTCGCCAACCTCCCGATAGTCTATCATTAGTTTTTCTCTATGTTCCCTCCGTTTCTCATCGCGCAACTCCGTTTGTCTCACATTCTTGTTCTCGTGATTATCTTCGCATTTCCCACATCAGACGAGTATGGTGAGAACACGGTGAGAATTATATATACACAGTGTCCAACTCGTCGCACATAGTGCGCCAATTTTAACATTTTCAATCTTTCATAAACGAACGTTATTTTAGAGTAACTCACTGAATATCTATTTCCTGTCAGATTAATCTTAAAAAATCATAGGATTGTGGATCATTGTGACCTACTTTCAGAAATTTGAAAATAAATCAGAAAAATGAGAGTAAAGAAAAAGACAAAATGCAGATAAAATAGATTAATTTATATCATTAATCTAGCTTTCATTAGAATTGTTTTTATTACACAAAATTTCTATCAAGTTTTTATTTACCGATAAGGAATTCTTTTAAACGAACATGTAAATTGCGAGAAAAATTATTGAAAAAGTTTCCAATACTAAAAATGACTAATGTTCAAGAGTAGGTTCGCATTTTAGCCAATTCTTAAATGATTGGCTTAAATACGAATCTTCGTCAATTGCACAATTTTATACTTTCTTTCCTTTCAATCCTCTTCTTACTTCAACAGCGAAATTATTTTATACATCATGAAATGGATAAATAAATGCGTAAATAAGTTGGATTTCGGTACAAATAAATTTGATAAGTGCATTAATAAATTTTAACGAAGGAAACGGCACACGCATTTAAAAGGTACGCGCCTCCGGTGCCGCGCATAAGTAGATACATCCTGCATACTACGTGACGTTTCCCTCGCGGGAGGAGTAAAATGCGTGGGCCGCAAATAAACCCTTGCAAGCCTAATCTCATTTAGCATGCCACTGACGTCACCCGAGGCGCCCCTGTGACGTTGGTCGACTCTGTCGGTGACGTATTGCGCTTCTCGGTGAGCGTCCTTGCTAAGAATGGTTAAGGTCGGAGTAATTGAACGTTCCTACGCACCACGTGTATACGATTTTTATATGTCTCGGATAGGGGTAATGAATTTGTTTCGTTCCCTTTTGAAATAAACGCCCCGTCGATTAAGTTAGTTTATTTCTGGAGTCTAATAATGGAGAACTACGCAGAAATAGCCTTCGCAACGAGGTATATATCGATGGCATATTCAGATTAAAACTGAACTATAGCTTTCCTCATTGTATAAAATAAACACGTTTTAATCACGCGCGCATATATTTATTTTAAATCGTTAAATTTATTTACCGATATTAATGTTGTTTCTCTAATGGATTATTTTGTTGATGTCCTTAATAAAATCAATTTCATAACGCAGCCAGCTGCTGCATAATAATTCAACATAAATTCATAGATTTTTCAAGTTTTTTTCTTCAAAAATAACTCGGTAAGTTTTTAGACTAGATTATATGTACAATATTTTTTTCAAGAATGAACAACTGACAGTAAAATATTGTCAATTAATAAAAGTAATTACAATAGAAACGACATTTGAAATTCTGCCTCAATATTAGAAGCGTTCAAACTAACTGTGTTTAATTGACATCGGCCACTTTTGCGGGAGTCATCACAGGACGTTTGATTACACTTCAATATTTGAGATCTCGGGCTTAAAGATCCAATTACGCGCGATAATATTCCGACATGCTTTTTCCCCGTGTCAGAATGAATATATCCCGGCGCCGTCATATCGCGCCGCTACTATTTTAACGCGGAGTACATCGGATGATCAGCAGAGACACCTGTTGCTCTTTAATTTGACGTAACGCGTATGCGATCATAAGGTCGTTCGACTCTGAAAAATTGCCGGCTCATTACGGATGGGTGCAACGTGTAGCAAGAAATAAGAGCAATAAAGGACACGTAGCGCTTCAAGCATGATAATAATCCCCGTTCCGTCCGTCCGTCCGTTCGTCCGCTATTTAACCAAATCACGTAGTTCATAGAACGCAAAAGTGCACTCCATCAAAGCGATTCACACCGGGGAATCCGATTAATTTCATCGCGCCGGTAAAAGTGGATAAAGAGCTCCCGTTGATGAATCGCACGTTCGCTCCCCCTCTGGTTCGTAAATGGAGAATCTTATTTGGAGATTCGACCTACTTTCCGCGGCTTCAAGTTGAAGTCACTTCTGAGATTTTCCGTACATCGTGGCGTCTCTCATCTCGCAGACCACCAATACAAATAAAATTTTATATCGACAGCTGCTACTATTATCTGAATCTGATCAGGTGCAATTTCGATTACTCGCTTCACGCCATCTAGCTTTTATCTGTTGACAGTCATGAAAACTTATGTCCTGATCTTTCAATTCTTCAGTCACCAATAAAATAATTCAATAACTTTCGAATCAATTTTTTTCTAAACAGAAAAGCGATAAAAATTATTTTATTCATCAACCGTTTTTCAAACGGTCAAGCATTTTTGACGTCAAATGTCAAATTAAAACTTTATCGAGAAAATCCGATTGAAATTAATTGAAAAAAAAAAAATATTTGTAATTCAATTTTCTCGGTATTTCAAGTAAAATCCAATGCACGAAATGCTTGAAACAATCTTTCGTTTGTCCATTAGATCAAGCGGTTAACGCAGGATGTTTTTGTGACATCCCGAATATTGCGAATCTCTTCGGCAAGCACGCGAATTCGTGGAACATCCCAGCGCGATGATTGATGCTATCTCGCGTACGATGAATCTGCGTAGTTTGTTACACGTAGGCAGCGTTTAACATTTGCACGGAGGTTGTTTATACATGCATCAAGTGTGATCCTCGGCCGGCGCGCGGTCACTCAATTTTCGGGGCCGTTCAAAGTAGTCGGATAGAATGATAATCTGGGAGCAGCTTGGTAGTTGGTAGGTATTGATCTGTCGGTTGGGGTGTTACTGTGTGGTATGGTTGGTCGGTGGGCTGGATAGGTGGGTGGTTGTGCCATGGTAGGCGAGGTAGAGGCATAGGGACGTGGAGATGAGGTAGTGCGGCGAGAGGGTGTTTCGGAAGGGTGGGTGGAGACAGGAATGGGGATGAGAGGTCGGGTCGGAACGCCAACAGCTCTAGCCTTATTCAACTCTCTCTCTCTCTCTCTTCCTCTTCCTCTCTCTCCCTCCCTCCCTCTCTCTCTCTCTCTCTCTCTCTCTCT
>VBVQ01003738.1:0-17498 GCA_011636635.1 Tetramorium simillimum
GGTCGGGGTGGTCGGGGTCGTCGGGGTCGTCGGGGTCGTCGTCGTCGTCGTCGTCGTCGTCGTCCTCTCTGGAATTGTTCTCCAGCGTTTCGATCAATCTTGTTAGGAGAGACACGAATCCTCCGTGAAACGGATAGTACGTGTCGAGAGATTCGCTAACGTAGATCTGTGTCGCGTCCGCGTCCACCGCCGCGTTGCCCGTGCGATTCGAAAGGGGTTCAACGTCGTCGCTCTCGTACCCGTAAAGATCGGTCTCGTTAGAGATTGTCGCGATAGATGCTGCGCGATCTGCCTGTTGCGTGCTCCCCGTGTCGCTTCTCGTCGAGTTTCTCAATTTTGCGTTAGACTTGGTACGAGGGCGATGCGTCGTACGGCGTTTGATCCTCAAAGGATAATAAACTCTCCCCCTGCGTTTGTAATCGTTGTAATCGTTCTCTTCGCCGTAGGAGACCGGCGTCATCGAGATTTCATCGTGTAACGATCTCGTATAATCCGCCTTACGCTCGACATGTCGCGTCGTCGTGGACGTTTCTATCTGCGAAGAAGAAAGTAGCGAGTTCAGAAGCATCGATTTACGTTGCGTTGATCGAGAGAAAACAAGGCTTACGATGTGTATGTATGTCCTACATGTTCTACATACATACATACACACCGTAAGACATACATACTCCTGCAGATAAAATCGGACGACAAATATGTAACATCGATCGTCTTGTAGTTTTTTCTCTTGTCGCAAAGTAAGTCTTGTCAAGTACTTGTCAGTAAGTAAAGTACATGCGATTGAGAATACGTCGTGTGTTTTATGCGTATGTATGCACATACATACACCAATAGACTTGATTCTCGTCGAAACGAAGAGAGATCGATGACCGGCGTGACTGTGCGGCGGTCGCAGAGCGACATCAAAGGACGCCGGCATTTGACGGCATTTGACGGCATTTGACGCGTGGCGAAGAAGCACGCGGAGGCGGAGAAGAAGAGAGAAGGAACGACTCGAGCCGTGGGACAGGGGGACAGAGGGACAGAGGGGCAGAGGGGTAGAGCGTTTACTTCTGAGAAATGCGGCATGCCGCAAGATCGCGTTTCCCGTCATCAATGGCGTAGCCGCCTGCCCCGCGAAAACAGATTTTCGATTGGAAATCATGAGAGGAAAGACGACGACGACGATGATGGGGTGGTTTAGTAAGAATCAAGTACGACGCCGCCTTTCTCCTCGACCAATGCTTGTCGATCAATGCTCGAATCCTTGGGTGGATTTTCAAAGCGTTTAGTAGTATAAAGATTCAACGTGCTTCGAACTCGTCGTACTGCAATAATTGAAAATTCTTACGAATCCTAAAAGAATCTGAGAGTTTGAAATTTCTTGAAAGCTTAGATTGCTTAGAAAGTGCTCGTGTGTTGGAACGGTTGGAAGATTCTTGAAAATAAAACTCTTTTTCTTTGCATAAAATAAGAAATGACCGAATGGACCGAAATAGTATGATGTAAAAATAAAAATACATTTTCGAAATACAAACACACATTTAAGACTCAGTACATTCGAGATTTTTCAGATTTATCAAGTTTTCATACGAGGCAAAATTTTTCACTATCATATAATATTCGTTTTTTGTAAAACCTCGAACGTTAATACGTTTTAAATTGGAATTTCATAACAAGCAGATGACATGACTGATAATATTTCAAGGTTACCACACAACAATGACCTACTAAGAAAGGATAAATCAGACATAAAAACGTGGTCACGTTAGCCGTCGGCTTGATTCGACCCGCATCAAATCGTTTCCCTCCCAATCTGCAAACTGACGTTGTGATTTTGTTTACGGTGCGTTCAGTAGGAGTGACTTTTGTCCGTTTCTACCACGGCAGATTAATTTCTATCTTTTTTTTTAGCTCTAAGAATTAGAAAAAGATGAAAAGTAAGCTAAACGGAGATTAAAGTTAATCTGTGTCGGTAGAATAATGGACATCAGTTGAAAGTAACAAAGTTTTTAAGTGACGAAACGTGGAAAGAAACTCTTGTTTTCTGACGATCTGACGATGAAATCGCAAGATGAATAGCTTAATTCGGACAGTCTTTAGATGAATTTTGTAGAAAAGAATTATTGTATCGTATCGTTCGGCTCGTACTTACTTGGCGAAACTGTTCGCTGCGCGAAGTAACGAAGACGGTGTGAAAAACTGTCGCGACGCAAAGCACGAGAGGCGCTCTCATTTTGTCGCTCCGGGCTCTCCGATCTCGAGGGGACGGCGGCGGCGTTCCACTTGTCAGCTGTGCTCGACGTTTCCAACATAACAATCGCGATCGATCGGCAGAGCGACGCGGCAAATCACTGGAGCATCCGGTTGTTCGATACGGTCGCGCGTCCCAGCTTTTTCCCGATGCCTCCAAGGTTCGGGGTCGTTTAGTCTGTTGACGAGGGTTGAGTCTCGGGATAATCGGCAAACAGAGCGTCCGATTTGTTTGTTTACCAGCCGCGCGGACGCGTGAGCCGTGAGCCGTGATGTAAGACGGACCGTGAACGGGGGAGAAGATAGGCGCGCACGCGGCTCGCACCGCCATTCAAAGGCCTACCACTAGGCGCATAGTTGTGAACCGGTGAAGTCTGTCCCGCTGTGTAACAGCCGGCGGTCAACGGAAGAAAAGATGGAAAGAGAGGGGAAGAGAGAGAACGAGCTAGCCTAGCCTCTGAGCCAGCCCTCGGTCCTGCTCCTTGGGTCCCTGGGTGACCCACCGTCCGCGTCGTGTCGTCGTTAGGTCGTCATTAGGTCGTCGGTCGTTCTCTCTGTATTGCACTTTTCGTCCGTTTCCTCTTTTTAAAAGAGAGAGAAAAAAAAACAACTTTCTAGACAAACAAATAGAGTGAAGAGCAATTATTTTTATTCCTTTTTTTTCCATGTCTACTAGTAAACGTAAAATGTTTGTGATTTTACATACTTCCATGTATCGTTGTCGCGTGAATTCTTCCGCAATCATATGGAATGAAATGTCTTACGTATTGGTACATGTGCGCGTGCATTTCGCGTGTGTTTCGCGTATTACGAGGATTTAAATCCTTAAATACAACGATGGAATGCAGCGGAACGCGTTCCGGCTATTTTTAGCCGGGCCGATTCGAAAATACACCTACTGCGGATTAAATATAGCATTCGCGGGGATGCATTCGCGTATGCGGAATGTAGCAATCTCGAATGTCGCGATATTTCAAATTCGCGCGTCTCTCTCTCTCTCTCTTACCCTCAGTTCGCTCCTTCCGAGACGAGACGCGAATACCAGAGCATAGGTAGAGCATCGAGGATAGAACATGGAATAAAAGTCTGTATGCTTAGAGAAGAATATACTTATTGTTTTATATAGAAAAGGAATTGTAATTACGTGCTTTTGGAGAATTGTATATTGCGGGTTTATGCTCCCACGCGTCTTTACAGAAATAAAGGGTGGAGTAGATGAATGTAAAATTAGACTGAATAATGAGACCGCCCGTTACGCTGGCACGTGTGCTAAAAACGAAAGAGGTCACGGTTCACCAAGTGAGGGACCAATTAGTGACGTATCCGTCGACAGTCGACAGTCGACAGTCGACAGCGAATATTATTTTAATCGCCCGCAATTTCGTTCAATCTTTGCGAAATTGCGCGATTTCACCGCGGGACAATTATTCAATCGAGATTACAACGTCTTATTTTACTTGATCTCGGCCCTCGTAGGGCCGCGGACGAGGCCACATACGACGTAATAAAAATCCCGTGCGATTTACCGTTGCTGGGATGTTGAAATTGGAAGAAACCGCATATTTTTCGCTATGTAGCGAAATAAATTTTTCCTCTTTACTTTACTTACGCTCTACGCTGACTTTGAAAAATATACATCTATACTTTTTAACATGATTCAATCAACCGTTCCAATTCCCCGATTGTATAACGCGAGCCAAAAATTTACAATTAGTTATAAAGGATTAAAATGATTACGCGTTTTATATAGTATATTAATATATCAGTTGTTGAAAAACTGTCATATAAATAAACAACTTGTTACGTGTCATAATCATCATAACATTATTAAGCCCGACAGTAACATTCTAGTAGCATTCCACGATTACAATTAATTTCCACAATTTCATCGCTCGCCGTCGATCGGCTTGCCCCTGTAAATTTTTGTCCTAGCGGTTTCACTCCCAACAAGTCGAGAACAGCGACCAGAAGGGCGACTTTTTAATTGAGGAAGGCGCAGCTACCGGATAATAAAAAAGAAAAAACAGCAAAAATGCACCGCCGAGAGCGAGCGGTTTTGCGAATTTAAATCCCGCGAGAGGACGAGTTTCTCTTTTCGGAAGATTTTTGTCGCCGCTGCGAAAAAGGGATTAGGATTTGCGATGGCCAATAATCCGAGTCACAATGTCGCCCAAGTATTTATTATTAAACATTTTATTTCTTGTCGCTTTTTCGCTCTCGCTTGGCTATAAATAAATTCGACGAGATGCTTCGCCGGTCCTTCGCATGTCCTACATACATCGTCCACGCACATCGTCCGTCTAATCTTACATTTACGATTATAGCAATAATTTAACGGTTGCTAATGGTACACTAATACACATACGTACGTCGTTAGTCGTATACGTTAATTCTATACGTGATACGCGCGCACTTGGGAATGTTGTTATGTACAAAAGTAAACTGCGTGTGACACGCTTGCAAGAGATTGCCGCAAGGATCGTCACATTGAATCTCCATGCGGGAATGACAACGCTAAAAGAAATTTCCGTTGATTCATTAAGAGCTTTACTCTTTTAATTCAATATTAAAAGTAAATATTAAAAGTAAAATTATGGGCAAGAGTTTGAGTTAGTAAAACAGATCAGGCCGCTTTGTTGCACCCTTGCACAACTCTTCGATGAACGATGAAACGCAATGAAACAGGAGAATCACGAAACCCTACCCGATTAGCCTGACTATTTACAACGAGAATGAGCTATCTCGTGCTATTCTTCAGCCTTTAGCCGTGTAAGCGGCTAAACGAGCCAACGATTTACTTGTTATTTTATGCCAAACAATTAATTCAATTAATTTGTGGAAACATATACTGCGACACTTGTTGTACGCATTACAATAGCCGTAGGAATAATTTTGAACAATCAATCATTTAACAAACAATTTGCTTTGTCGCAGCAGAAAAGAGTTAATCGGAGTGTACCTGCAGTGTACCTGGTTCCCGCATGTCCTCGTGTCGCGTGTCGCGTGTCGCGCGCGCGCGCGATCGAGGCGACTTTCCCTCCCTCTTAGCGACATCCGCAACGGTCCGCGATCATGTCCTCGTACATCTTGAGCACGACGTTCTCGTTGTCGTCGTAAAAGAGGATGCTGGTACTGAGCAGCTTGGTGGGCACGCAGCACGGCCTCCCGACATCACGGCCCTTGGACATCTTGTGCACGATCGCTTGTATCGTCGCGTGATTGGTCGGGCGCTGGTCCTGGCTGAGGGGTGGCTCGCACACGCCCTTACATTGGTACGCGGAATAGCCGGCTGGGGCGATTATCGAGGACGACAGGCCGATGTCGCCAAAGTCCACGTAGAGCTCGTGCCTCGCGCACTCGCTCGCGTTTCCCGACGCCGACGCTCCGATCGGGTTCTCGTTGCTTGCCGAACGTACCGGTCGACGACGTCGATACGTACCCGCCGCAGCCGTCTTATTTCGCGCCGCTTGCTTCAACCTCTCGCGAAACGCCGCTCTCTCGTAGATGTCCATCGACGTGAGGATCCGCGTGATCCTCGAGCGACGTCTCGACACGATACTACCTGCTACTCTTGTACTGGACCGTGCGTCGCGACGACGGCGCCCCGTCGCTTCTGTCGCTTCTAGCCGAGGATCGCCGTAACGAGAAGCTCCGTCCTGAAGCTTCTTCCCTTCCTCGCGTCTCTTCTTTTGCCGCTGAAAAAATTCCGGCTCGCGTCTGTTCACCGGCGAAACCTTCTCGGGCTGACCACCACCTTCCTCCCATTGCCTCTTGTGTTTCCTGTAGTGCTCGTAGTCGCCCTCGTAATCCTTCTTCTCCTCCTCCTCCTCCTCGTTCCTCCTCTCGTACGACAGATCTTGCCCCTTGTTATTATCCTGGCTTTCATACGCATAATATCGTGGCGCGACTACCAACTTTCCGCTATTGTCATCGTCGAAGAGCACCAGTATTGGCTGCTTGCTGTGGTGATAGTCGCTTCGACGGGAAAACTCCACCGCGATCTCATCCTCGAACAGATTCTGCGCCGTCACCAGGAGGCCCAGATTCGGCTCGCCGCTCATCCATCCGAGGACAGCTTGCTTCACATTGAATATCTGTACACAGAAACATCACATTATTCAAATACCCAACACACTATTACACATATATACACAAGTACATTTATACGTACATACACTGAAAAAGAATTCTGTTAAAAATTCGGTTAAAAACGGACGAATCGGAAAATCTTGTAGGCGTGATCAAATATTCTGTATAATATTAGTGTAATAGAAATTCTGGTTATTATAATAGTTATAATAGAACTCAATACTTAACAACTTATAATAACTTTTTTCCGTTTTTAACCAGAATTCTTTTTCAGTGATATATATAATTTGCGTTATTTTCCTTGTAAACTATTCCTTGTGAATTTATTAAGTTTCTCTTTAAGTTGAATAATAGCGATAATAGTCAACGTGTGACGACGTCACTATTCGCTTCTTCGTTAATTCTTAAATCTTAATTCTTGAGAAATTAAATAAGTGAAGTGAGAAATAAGATCGCGGAAATATTATTTCGGAAAAGTTGTCATCGATGAAATCGAATTGCGGAAGAAAAAACATATATATGCTCACCTGCCAACCGGAAGCGTGCGCGCCGACGTAACGAATGTTGAGCAGTCTGTGTAGTTTTGGCAAGTCGGGGCTACGATCGTCCAGGACTTGGTACACTTTTATCTGCACATATATCAAGACATCACGACATACAGCACATGACGCGATATCACGCGATCGCACGCTGATTTGCACGATTATTTAAAGATTAAAGGCTGACCGGCGCGGCGCGGCGACGCTGACTGCAGTGTGTGCCAGGCACTTACCAGATAATAAGGCGACGCAGGCGTCAGCGAGCGCACGTTCCTCGGCGCGGTTTTCTTCCGATAGAGATGCAGCTCGGCCTCCAGCACCGATTCATTTCGCTCCAGCCCCGAGACGTTGAAAAGATACAAGTGCGACGAGGAAGGGTCTAAACGTGCGAAACAATGAGAAACGTTTTAACATTTAGCAGGCGATTCTCGCGCGCGCGCGCGCGGCAGCGGATCCCGCGAGTATGACGTTTTTGTCTCGTTATATACTCGTTATACTCGTTATACACTCTGACTGAAGGAATTACCCCTCTCGACGAAGCTGCGCACGACTCTGGCGTTGTACGGATTTTGGCCTCGCGTTATCCCGCTGGGATCGGCGATAGTGTTGTAGAGTTCCATCATGAATTGCGGCGGTACCTTCCGATGGGCCAGTTTCTCGTTCTGACTCCGAATGCCGAGGATCTGCAATGCGTTCGTCGTGTATGTCGTGTATGTCGTGTGTATATCGTTGTATCGTTAATGCCAACTTTTAAGTGGTCGTGTCATCGTCGCGAAAAACGACAGTTTCTAAGTTTGGATTGAATTTGCGAATCCGATTCTATTATAATTCCACTAACTAATCGGAAGACTATGTGAAGACTATTGCGACGCGGGAAGCTTTTCCACTTTCGGAAGTTCCACGTTTTCGAGCGAGAGACGAGCGGTTTCGGAAGGTTGAATCATCGCGTTTTTATTCGAGTCACGTTCGCGATATTCGGGAAATGTTAATCGTGGAATTATAGGATTATCGCTATCACCTCTTGTATCTTCTGCAGAGCCTTCTCTCGTCGGGGCGTGAGATCGTTCTCGTCCGTCCGCGCCGGTTGGGCCGTGACGAAAGATCGCGACGATCCTCCCTTGACGAGTTCTTGCTCGAGATCATCCCTGTCTTGGATCGGCAAGTCCGACTTTGGATGAGCGTTAACGTCGCACAGAGACGTCAATGAGAGCAGCAGCAGCAGCAGCAGCAACACTAGGAAGCGGCACGGCGGGCTCCTCGTCATCACCGTCATCACCGTCATCACCGTCATCACCGTCATCGATCCGTCACGTATGAGAATTGAGAAGAAAGAAGAAATGTCCACTCGCGTTCGCGCGTCAATCCCGAGAAAAATTGCGAAAATATTCACTCGGCACTGTCTCCGTCGCTGTCGCTGTCGCTGTCGCTGTCGCTGTCGCTGTCGCGCATCGGCTTACTTTTTCATCGCGATCGAGAAGGACTATGTGCCCTACCCTTCCTTGTCAGCGTCGAAAAAGGAGAGATAAAGAGAAACAAGTGTACCGTGCACACGAGGAGGAAATTTTACCGGACCGAACGGGACGCTAAGTGGCATATGGGAGGTCTTGGCCGCGACGAGTCACCTTTATGCTACGCCGAGAGTTGTCTCCCCCGCAACTCGTTCGCCCCCTGCGGCATTGGCTCTCTTCTCGCTTCTCCCTCGCCGTCGCGTCGTCTCGCGTGCCGTCTCCGCGGCGCGACCTCGGCGATTTAGCGATTTAGATATGTTTGCTTCCTTCGATGTTCCTTGGCCCTTTAACCCATTGGCTTACGGACATTGGATCGTACGTAAAAATACTCAAATCTATCTGCGCGTTTATATGTCATGTAAATTGTATAAAGAAATGTCCCATTCAGGAAAGTTCAAACGTTATTATTTCGGTTGGGAAAAGTCACCTTAGAGAGTCTGTATCCGAGAGTTATTTGTAAAAAGTTTGTGAAAAATCTCTAATCTAATGGCGAAAGATATTGCCATTGCAAACTATGGACTTGGATATTTATTCAAATTTAATGAAATCTATTTCACCGGAGAAAGGAATGGTAATTAGTTCCTCCGATTTACGAGGGTGTTTCTTTTTTCTGCGATGACCAATTAGATGCTCATGAGATCGCGATGAAAGAAGCGAGACTTTAAAAAGACCGAAAGCGATGAGGTCGCGCTTCAACGAAGAAGCCACTGCGTGGCTATTAAAAACAGCGAGCGCTTCCTAAATTCCGCAGATTCGTAAGTGCCGAGTTATGTGATTTGTCACGCGGCGATATTTAGGCGGATTTGCGACGTATTATTTATCGACGATTTATTTATCGCACTCTAACGAGAGATTTGCGAGGGCCGATGATTTATTCCGCTAAATTTTTCTTGTCCGCCGACTTTATTTTCGTACGGTTTCTGTTTTTTCTAATTCGAGGCCTCTCCCTCTCTCTCTCTCTCTCTCTCTCTCTCTCTCTCGCGCGCGCGCGCGCCCAATTCCCGCGCTGCATTATTGATATCGTCAATAATCGCGTTATGCAAATACCTCGCTTCGTTATCGATAAACATCCGCCCACGGCCCATCGTCGTCATACGCCAAAGTCGCAGAAGACGTAGCGAGATATTGGCCGATTGCTGGGCGCGTGCGATACAAGTATACTTACTGAGGAATCTCTAATTTTAGCACGTGATTGAGTCTATTGTAGTTAACAATCTCTCCCGTGGATTCGTCCCGCTGAAATTGGGGCAATCATGCGCTGGAAGAAGGATGATTTGTCGCTTCAATATAGACATGGTGTAGACAATGTAATAAAGTACGTGAAGAATCGCAAAATGCAAACCCGTGCTTCTCTATAAAAGCTTCAGAGTTTGAATAATTCCAAATTAGCGATATGAAATACAGACGGAGGTGGAAAGGAAAAGAAAAAAATCCATCTTATTCATAAAAACATGTTTGATTTATTTAGCTACATGAATTTGTACATGATGTACCTAGGAACATGAGTGTACGCGCAAAGTATGTCTAATACGCTGTCTCTCTTTCGATTTCGATTCGATTCAAACTTGACCACCCACAGCGAAATAATAATTTTAGTTTAGACGCAGGCACACTGGGTGATTTGAATTATTTCTCTCTTCGCTCCTCGTCGGATTCTAAAAGTTACAAACGTGGCAACATTAAAAACACTCTGTGACTCTACTTCACGCACTCATAATCCACGAGTCGGAAAGTCGAAAGATATGTATATTTGATCGAAAATTAAATGTTCTCGTTCTTTGCTGAGTAGACATGCATATGATAAGAATTGAAATGTCAGTAAATGGTGGAACAATTTACCTATACTCGTGCACCTTAAATCTGGCTGGGGTGCAAGTGTGCTGCTTCGAATACAGACCGGCTAAACATCTGGACGGCTCCTTTTTGTCCCGCAAAAGACACGTCTCCGTCTCGTTTCCCGGACACGTTCCGACGCATTGACCTACATTTATTTGCTATCGAAAGTAACAGACAGAAATGGATATCGTCAATAGAGGCGCGACGAAAGAATGTCGATAAAAAGCAAAACTGCAAAAATAATATTATACATCGACGCCACATCGACGTATAATTCTTCTTTTAATTCCTCTTTACAACGATTATAGTTATCGAATATTTCATACTCGAACCACCGGCCTCACGTCGGTCGTGTTTGTGCCCTCTCTGAGCGGCACCTCGCTGTAATCCAGCACAGTTTCCATGTGGTCCATCCGGTGGCAATGACTGGCGCAGCCGCAATTCTCCACCACTTGATAGATCTCGTCACCTTGAAAAGCATGCACGAATCTCAATGTGGCGGTACTATATTACATACTTAGTAAATTACTTTTAACTTTTAATCCCACTATTCTTTATCTGTTCGACATTTATACATGTACGTACCGTTTGGTCCCTTGACGCTGATTGTGTTATTCCGGATCGGCTTACAACCCAAGTCTTGAAAAGCACAAGTAGAACATTAATTTTCAAATCTCATCAAAATTACTAGCAAGATGAAACCATTTGGTCTCATTTGAGATGAAAATGAAGGAAGAACTGTAGGATTTTTTTCTTGTTACTTATTAAAGAGGCTATATTGCCACACGATTAAACCAGCAGCGCGAATCGCAGCTGGGAGAGATTAACATCTCTCGAGGTCGTACCTTTGGCGCAATGGCCGATGCAAACCCCGACATCTACGACTGTCTGGTGCGGCGTACCGGAATGTACATGATGGGTGTAAGATTCCCGTCTGCAGGCAGATTCCGGCGAACACTCGCAAGCGTCTATCGCCTCGATTACGCGAACACCCTGCAACGTGGACACTCGCTCCAGTTTGGCAGCCCTCGCGCGACAGTGGGAGTCCGATGAGCATTTCTAAAAGACAGAAGCACACATCCGTCGATTATTTTCAAAAGAGAGAGAGAGAGAGAGAGAGAGATTTTGCGCACAAATTAATCCTTGGCTACATAATTGTTAATTTTTTACAAGCTTTGCAAAAAGGTCGAATAACAAAAGAAAACGATTTTGGTCAGCGTTAAAAAAATTGAACGTTGTTTTGAAAGATCTTAAAGTCTCTCGAAAAATCTGGAAAGAGTCTGGAGGAAAAAAAAGGCTGTAATCGACCATGTTAAAAGGAATATCACAAAATGAACATCTTCCCTCATCGAGAAGTTAATGCGCTCTAATAGTTGGCAACTGATGGCAAGCTAGTTGTTGCCCAACGTTTTTACGTATGTAGTGTAAAAAAGAAAATCCCGCGAGGATCCGCGGCGGTCGTTTCCATAAATCTCTTCCCCCGACGCGAGGCCCGATTGCCATCATCCATCCAGCGGGATCCAGCGGGATCCAGTGGAATCCGCCGGGCGCATAATTCCAGGATTTAGTGGCTGGACACTCCGGCGCCACGCAGAGGATCGGTGACCGTGCCTCGCGACCTTCGAAGGACGCAAAACACCGCGCCCTGGTCGTTTCTTCGCGATGCGCGTGAAGGAACGACCTATCTCCCCTTTCCTCGTGCCCGGCAATCGCGCCATCGCCATCGTGGCATTCGTTGCATTCGTGGCGCCTAGCACGCGGCTGCTGGGTGTAAAAAATTATCGCCACGCCGCGTTGACCGATCAGATTGCGTCACGTAACGAAAATAGCCCTTCTTTGCTTTACTCCCGGCAGCGCGCGCGCGCGCGCGCGCGCGGTCAACCGGTCCAAAAATTCCGGAATATCCAGGAAGATATATCGCGGACAGGAGCGCGTTTGTCTTTCGCGACGTAGAAATTTACTACCTTGTGCCTACGTAGGCTGGGTAGGCTGCCTTCGTCCTTCGACGAGAGAACGTCAAAGTGCAAATCGTCTTTTGGGAATAATACATATATGTAGCACAAGAGTAGCACAAGCTCCTCAAGAGTAACACGAAAATAGGTATTACGTCGTATGACCAACTGACGAACGGCGCGGCGTATTCTTCCGTTTGACTGTCCTTTTCGATCGAATCGTTGGCGCGATGACCGAACCTCCATAATCACCTCCGTACGTAGAATTGAAGCAAAGGAAACAAGCTTGTACGAGGACTCACCTGCACCGCTGGTCGGCTTGCATCCCCAGGATCGTCGGACACGTGTCGCGGGCATAATTTCCGGCAGTGTCCAGCATCGATCTGGATAACTTCCCCGGATATTCCTAAACAACAAGATTGAGCTACATTACACGCGTTACAGGCTTCTTTATGTAATCATATCGTCAATTAATAAAACAGAGAGATAGGGGGAGAGAGAGAGAGAGAGCCGAAACTAGGGGGAGCGCCGAAACAAAATCTAAAAAGGGGTGGCGCCTAGGAGAGGATGGCTGAATCACTAAGTGTGTACAACTCTGCTGTTATTTCTGCACACGCGAGACGCGTGGGATTGAGAATGCAAGAGTATTTGTCGACATCGCGTGAGTTTCTGCGCGATTTATCGTGTCATGTTACAAATAAAAATGTGAGTCGATTCGGGACTCGTGAGAAATGTATCGTCAATTACCAATGTATCAAAGTGAATCATCAGGGGACAGACTGCTCGCGGCGGGAGGTTTATAGCGTTTTAATTGAAATATTAATTCCCCGATTGAAACACTGGTAGACGCGATCTCTTTGTAAATTGTCAAACGTCACCGCCATTCAATTGAAGCCAATAGCGCGACGAAAGAATTGGCCATGTTAAAAGCGAAATTCGAGGCCCCATGCCAAAAGACATGATAAGTAGAAATGATAAGACAACCCAAGTATTTTAATCTGCACGCTAATTTAATCATATATATATATATATATGTATATATGTTATTCATTACTCTTCTCCAACTAAATTATAGAGATTTCGTGAAAATGTCTTCGCAATTTATTAATTTGTATTAACTTATCAATTTTCCAAATTTATATTCAGCTCTATGGATTTATCAAGAGTCCTAAATATATTGTAAAAAACTTTTGAGATTTTTTGTCTCCAAATTTAGAATTTTACATAGCGGCTGTCTAGTTGAACGACGGAGGATGAAAAACCTGTTTGAACAAAAGCATTATCGGAAGAAAGATGGAAAGGGAGAAGGCGGAATATATTTCTGTGCGTTATAGAGTTTATAATATTCTTTCAAGGTTTCCTCTTCAATCGGAGAACTTGTGCCGTGCGAAATAATGTAACGTGCAAAATAACAGGACGCTTCGTCTCGTTAATCGGTATCATGCGATACAAATCGGACGGACCTGTTCGCGACGTACAGACATGCCGTGACACAGACCGGACGTTCCCTTCTCCCCATTCATTGATTAAACACACAGGGTATCACACGGTATCACACGTCACTACGTGCCGTACACGAAGGAGATCGCCCCTCTAATGAATCGCTTAATTAATAGGCGCTTTCTCAAGTTTTCTTCGCAAACGTCACAGTTTCTTCTCTTTCTTTTTTTTCACCCTATACGAGTAGTATACCATATATTGGATAATCGGGTTAAAGGCAGGAGTATAGTTGAGGAATAATTGATGTTTGCTCACCGTATCCGACGTCAATCATCTTCTCGTATCGGGCGCAGCATGTGTATTGTCGCAGTTCTTCCGCTTTTCCCTCATTCTCGGATTCCGTTTCGCAGAAGGCTAAGCAACAAAAATCGCGAGGCGATCACCGCGAATGGAACGCGAACACACGCGAGGGACTCGAAATTCGGGATCGGAATTAAATGACGCGACATTATTACGGCGATGAAGCGTGTGTACTCGCGCAATTTAGACAAAGATTAAGATTTTAAGATTTTAAATCTCAAATTTTTAGTTCTAATTAGATTTTAAGTTTTGACTTTAGATCGACAATTGAAATTAAACCGTCTCTTGCATACGACTCGTTGCAGCAGGAATCGGTGTAATTTCGTTGAAATTTCCATTGATGAGGCCAATTTTTTATTCCGTAGTTTTGGAGAAAAAAATTAATCTAATTTCACATCTCGTATCACATCGCGCGCTTTTCATCAATTTCGGAAATTCCGGAAATTCCGGAAAGATTTGATTGTAAAGAAGCAAAAAACAGGAAGCTGTCCTTTCATATTCCATGTTGTCTATATTTTTGAACATGAATATGGAGTCCGATATGCATCCCTCTGTACGCTCATTGTCAGACGAAAGGCGGATGAAAGCGGAGAGGAAAGCAGAGCGGGGAATTAGAGTGAGGCTTAATCGACATTACCTAATCGCAAATTAGCCACGCAAACTATAACAAAACTGGCGAGGACGGTCCACTGTCCCCTCGTGCTGTGTACTCGCATATCGATACCGAGAGAGAGAGAGAGAGAGAGCGGATGGCAAACGGCCAAGCGATTGCGGGAACGTTTAGAACGGATTAGAAGCAGAGATCGATTGTCGTTACGATCTCTTTTTCTCTTTCTCTCTCTCGCTCTCTCTCACAATCACGATCACGATCACGATCACGAAATGTTGGATCACCGGAAGATCCAGAGGATTGCGAAGCATCCGGGGGCGCGCGCGCGATCGCTCTCTTCCGCAGAACGCGGCGGATACGCAAAGATCGAGTCGAGTCGATGAAGAAAGATCGATCGCGTATATCGGACTCGTGCCTACTACCCACGCGGCTTGCGATCTGCGAGAAGACTGGCCGTCTGTCGTGGTCGGCTGACAGCGGCGGATCTCTATTAATCTCGTTTGGAGACGGGGCCCACTCTCTTCATGACGGCTGCTCGATTTTACGACGTTCGCCAGCGTTCGCCTAAAGGCTCTCGGGCTAAATACCAGGCAACAGGAATAAGGAATCCAATTGGTCGAAACAGAATTTTTTACCAATTGGATTCCTTATTCCTGTTTCTATTGCCTGTTGCCTGGTATTCTGCAAGGTCCTCAACGTTTCGCGATTGCAGCTACAGCATACGAGTACTTTTTCTTGTTCAGGAAGGAACGGACTCGATATTTTTCAGGAAACTTTCCTTTTGTTTTTTCAAGTCTGTCTTTCTCTAGAGAGAGAGAGAGAGAGAGAGAGAGAGAGAGAGAGAGAGAGAGAGAGAAATCTCGTTGTTCTTTCCTGTGAGTATTCAAGTTTACCTGCGGACAGTTCAGCTGCGAGGATTTCGCATTCAATCTGCTCTGATCAAGAGGGGGCTAAACTTTAGGAGGCTTGGCTTCCCTGGTGAAAATAAAATTTGAAGCGTAAATCGAAAAGAAGCGTTAAAATTTTTTACGTTTTATGCTCCGGTGTTTCAATTTTCGCTTCCTAGATTTCTCCGTTTTGTTCACGCTTCTCTTACCCTTCCCTTACACTCGCTTACTTTACGCTCCAAATTTTATTTTCACCAGAGTTAAAATCTATTTCGTCTGATTTTACTATACAGCAGTCACACTTGTAGTACATATCGCCTTTATTTCGGGCACTGTCTCCTGTCTCATATAGTAAAGTCAGCGAAGGCTGACTTTACTTGATCGATTAAATTCGCCCTCGGACCTTTCCGTTTCGAATGAAGATTAGAAATGGAACATTTGTGCCGATTGTCATTAGAAAACTCATTGATTTCAGTATGCAATTCGCGAAAGATCCTCAATTAGAAGATGTCTGTCTCAATTTGGGACGAATATCTTAATCAATACACGCGATATACATATATATCATAATAGATCAGACATCCCGTTTACTTACGAATTAGAAGAATGTGATTTCGTGACTCTTTTCTTCCCCTAACGTGATATTTTCGTTGCTGGAATCCGGGGTGGAGAGAAAGAACGCGAAGAAAAAGGGACAAAAGAGAGAGAGAGAGAGAGAGAGAGAGAGAGAGAGAGAGAGAGAGGATTGGCCAGCTCTTCTTTGCTTTTTACCGCGGCACAAAGGGGATTCGTAAGATTCTGTAAGATTCTGTAAGATTCGTTCGTCCGGTTGCAGCATCGTCGCATCTGCACCGAGAGATCTCTTGCCCCCTCCCGCGATCTCGTCTTCCCCGTTCGTTAGCGTCTATGCTACCAGGGTGACCAGGATCGTTCGTTGAGAGGGCCGCTCGCGAGAGGTCATTATCATTACCTATAAATTACTGTGCGCACGCGAATCTCATTCGCCGCAACCTACAGTGGGAAGGACGTTATTCGAAGGAATTGTTCAGTGGCGTACGGAGAGTTGATGGAAAAAGGAGAGACAACGAAAAGTGTCGTTATCGTTTACTTGCTAAGAAAAATATACCAACATTGGCGGTTGAAAGAATAAATTAGTAAATAAGAAGTACGTCGTTTTTTTTAAATCGGGACTATGATAATGGGAGTACTGGTTTCATTGTTCTTTATATTTTCCGCACCATTGTGTACGATGTATTTTTCTTTTTAATTAAGAACGGAATATGAGGAACATTACACCGGGGTATTACACACGAGGACTCGCGATTGTTACGATTATCAGACAGGATAACTCTACCACCAGTATCAATATTTATTTGTTATATATATTAATTTGTTACCCAAATGATTGTTATCGAAATGAGAAACTCATTTATTAAAGAGTGTACAATTATACTTGTTAGTTACTTATAAAAAAGAATACATATACACATACGTATTAAGAAAACTAATATATGTATTTTTCTTAATCTCATGGGAAAATACTAATTGTTCCATGGTTA
This sequence comes from Tetramorium simillimum, assembly GCA_011636635.1. Classification (NCBI taxonomy): domain Eukaryota; kingdom Metazoa; phylum Arthropoda; class Insecta; order Hymenoptera; family Formicidae; genus Tetramorium; species Tetramorium simillimum. The sequence continues at coordinate 17,013 of VBVQ01003738.1, forward strand.
CGATACAGTAAAATTTTTTATTGAATTATGAGACTCGTTAAAGTAATAGCTAAAGAATCGGCAGAGACATTCGAAATAATCTACAGCATTTAATAAATGAGTGTATAAGTAAACAATCTTCTTGATTTAAAAGCATTCTAGTTCGTAGATTAGCACTCTGGGTAATCGAGAATCGACTGTCGAAAATAATCGACTTTTAGCCTAGTTGATCTGCAAAAATCTCGAAAATCGAACGTATGTTACACGTTATCTTTATGTGAATAAGGGCCGGTTGTTCCACCTTTAGATAAACTGTCGGGTAATTTATCTGTCAGTTAAAACTGAAATTTGTGTTGTTCCACCTTTTGGTAAAATTTAACTTCGAGATAAATGAGTTCATCCAGAGGATAAATTACACGGTGGTCTGGGTACCGTGTAAGCCACTTATCTGACAGATAAGTGCATAGTGGGGGTAGAAATCACTGGGCACGTAGCATGGTGAAGTAA
>VBVQ01003739.1:0-17464 GCA_011636635.1 Tetramorium simillimum
CCCTTCATTCCGTCGGTGTTCCTAATGAAAGATAAACACAATCAATCCCATCGTGGTCGAAAGAGGGAATATTATATCGGGTGGCCGTGTAATTTCGTAGCCGCGGGCGGTGGCCCAGCCCTCGCGCACCCCGGGCGCTGCTGTTTTCGTTTCATTATACCATGCTTCGCCGGGTTATCATCGTACTAATTATCCGTTCAAAAGGACGCGGATCTCCCCCATCGAATCCGCGTAATTGGCCGAGAATCTTTTATCAGGGTACCTCGATTTTTCTGACCGGGATCAAAAGCCGGCGACGACAGCCGTAAAGCGCACAGTCGCACGCGTCGTGGACCAATTTTCATTTCGACGCACTGGCGAGAGAATCGCATTTCGTCCTATTCCCTTACGCAACGTGGCGTAATTTGAAATTGTCAAAATTGATTACGGCCGGATTTTCGCGCGATTTTAGATATGCATGATTACAACAACAACAACAACGCTTTACCGTAAACACGTGTACACGACAGACGGCGTTATCTCTCTAAACAAGCGGACACATTTATAACGCGACTCGCGTTTATCGTCACACAACGCGGACCATTTATTACGAATGAAATACAATAGAGTTTTGCAGAAGTACCGGTAACGAGAGCGATACAAATTTAATGCCGGGCGGTACGTACCTGCTACGGACATTGAATTCTGTAAATTCATTCTGCGCCGGATGTTTGGATATAATATTAATCTTCGAATATGGCGCGTAAAACGCGCTCGTCGGTTCATCGTCCGCGCTCCGATATGTATCCGCGCCGCAATCAAAAGAACGACATTTGCAATGTACGCGACCAGCATCATTTTCGGCCGCGAGTTTCAGCCGCACGCGGGGCGCGTTCATTTATATTACAATAATATTCCGTAAGCCGTCCCACCAAAAAATCACTCATTATTAACGTCATAATGATTAAATCAGTAAACGTAATATAGCGTCATAAATAATATACCGCGGTCGCGCGGCGCGAAGTAAAATTCCCAAAATCGCCCGTATATGCGCGTAAAATACCGTCATGGTGCGTGCACGCAGTCATGGAATTAATGCCGTTTGATTCGGCGACGTGACGCTGTTGCGCGACGAACATTAGCTTACACACAGCCGTACATCACTAAGCGGGTAATAACGTCTGTGCAATGGCGAACATTTTTCGAATAAAAATTCGCTCTTTATTTCCGTCATTAATTATCACGTCGATTTGTTTGCTCGTTCGCTCGTTCATTCGCGTGCAGAGCTTTTTATTAACGTACAATCTCGTGTCTATGGCAGGTGGAAAAAATGTGGACAGAAAAATATACAAAAGGGGATGAGGGACGTTGGGGAGGATGGAGCAGTATCACCGCCAACTATTAATCCCCGTCGCTATCGAACCGGACTCGATGGCCCCTCTCGTATTAGTTAAAAAGAATAATGTCAACAACAACGAGAGCAGTGATAACGTCAGTGACGATCGTGTCGTCGACGAATGCAATTCGCTTAAGCGAATCGCGCAAACGCCCGAAACAGCCGGAAAACAACGGCTCGCAGAAACGTGCATCGCTGGAGGAGGGTGGATTTAAAAAAAAAAAGAGAGAGAAATAAATACCCGATAAAAATGGCGATCTCGTTACCACGGAGAATATGAAAGGCGTATACCGAATGCCGCCTCCTATACCGGCCCTTGAATTTCAACGTTGAATTTCGAAGCTAGATTATTAACGACGGTATCGGCTCGTTTCTCCCTTTCGTTTGCATTCGCTGCGTTCAATAGTTCCTTTTCCTCCGGATTATTTATGCCCCGTACACGCCCCGTATTAAAAATGAGTAAACCAATTACACAATTCAATACCTTTTCCCGGTGAAAGCCGGCAATATGCAGCAATTGCCGTTACTTACTTATGTTACAGTACTTACAATAAAACGTATTCTCGATCCGACAAAATTAACTTCGCAGATATACTTTTTTTTTCTCATTTTGATAGTATTAATCACTTTTTGTTCTACTTTACGTTCCACACACACTTTTTTTAAGCCGCTGTAAAATTAAAAGAATTAAAAATAAAAATTTCGTTCACAAAGTTAGTTGTTACAGTACATTAATCAAATTGCAAAGAATTTTATCCTAAAAGGTACTTATATTTAACCTCTTTCTATTTAACTATATGAATCCATTGTTTTTTTAAATATGACATTTGCACACGTATTTTCTAAAACGATTAAATGAAATATAAGTACACGATATTTTGAGCAGACACATTTACGAATTTTATTAAGAGTGGTAAGTTTCGTTCCGCTAACTAGATTATACGTGCTCCCAAAATACAAAATTATATTGCAGACGTCGTGTATCGCTAACGGTCCGAATAATAGCTAAATTGTGTTTGCAATCGAAAAATTTCTACTTCCTTTTCTATTGTCTTCATATTATCGAAATTTTATTTTCCGTTTTCATCTCTTTTGCCCTATTTCGCCGACTCGCACCAAAGTTCGCCCCCGAGAAGGGAAGCTTCTCGCGCGCGAGGCACAAGGAAAAACCATATTAATTACCGTTCTAATTACTCGGGTCGAGCCGTGGATGTTTTACGGGCTCTCGCGAGGCGGGCGTCTAAATCGAATAAACTCCGGCACGCTCGAGGCCGATAATTTTCCAGGTAGGTACATTAGCCTAGGTAGGTAGCGAACGCGCGAATCCGGTCGCCACCCATCCCCTTCGCTGCGTTACATCGCGATGCTTGCGCCTGATAAATCGGTATACGCGAAAGTTACCGATTAATTTTCTAATTAGTCTCGCGGTGCCGCGATCGATCGGCGCGCACCGCCGCCGTTTGTCCGTGGCGCTTAATTACAAAATAGTCGCTCGAAACGCGCGCACGCGGATTCGTTGTAATGCGGATACCATTGCAACACCCGCTTCTTAAGTTAAATTACCGGCGTTGTTTAACGAGCGCCATTCGTTCGCCCGGGATCTTGTTAAAATTAACGAACGTTCTTTGGCGTAGCCGATGCTTTGAAAACGGACGACCGATGGCACGCCGGATGTTTCCCCTTTTTTCACTCTCGAGCTTTTCTCCTTTCCCTTCTTTCCCTCTCCCTCTCTCTGTCCTTTTTTCTCTTCCTCTTTCGATAGCCTAGCTAATTACGAGTTTAAAGACAGAATAAAAATACGAGAGAACCGCGATGAATAAGAACGCGCAGCGAAAGGTTATCGGCAATAGAATCCCGTTGTTTTAATGGGCTAATTTTGTTTCGGCTTTAACAAAGTCAGTTTAATGGGAAATTTCCTTTTTCTCCACGAATAATTACCCCCCTTTTATCCTTCTGCCATTTCTCCTGCATCTTGGTGGACCGAATAAGACAGGTTTAATATTAAAAGCGTCGAGTGCGCGGAATAACCGCCTCGTTATATATTCATATTGTCGCGTGACCGATCATAATGCTGAAACGTACTGTCGACACCTCTTAAGAGTGGATCGATAATGCGGTTGAATCGAGATTATCTATGCATAAATCTGGTTTCCATTTAAACAATCATTTCTTTTGCAAATTACAGTTGATTCGCCCGGAACAGCGTCTTCCTTCCTGATCATCAGTCGCATTGCATTTATGCGAGTTATTTAGTAAGTCATCTCGTTTTTGAAATTTAAAAAATTTTAACTTTTCCCTGCGATAAATATTTCTTACGTTCTAAGATAAAACACGCCTTTTTATTATGTAGCAATTCATCGATTAAATTAGCAAGCTGACGAAGCATTCTTAATTACCGATCTCGAAAGTCCTGACAAAGACACGGGCAACCGTCGAGTTGGAAGCTCATGAAAATTATAGACCAATTGAGATAATCTCGTGACACATCTACTACTGCGAGAGTCGTTCTACCGAAGGCGATGAATTCATTACCAGATTGTTCTTAATTATTATATAGCCCGGGCTGACTAGTACGACGTTAAAATTAATTCACCGCGATCCACCTAAGTCTTAACCGCGCCCGGTTTGCAAATTGCAATCTTCCAAGTGGGATAAACATGCCCGGAGGTAGACTTCTTATTAGAAGGTTTAATCGCCCGACTATTTATGTAGGGTAATTAATTAGTCTCACGTAAATTCAATCTTGACATGCCCCGCATGCGGATTATTAGACAAAATTTTTATGTTTTTTCTCAATTTTGCAGTATAGATAAATAATTCAAAAGTTCGCAGGAAGATACTTCATCTTGAAAGTTAAGTAGTTTAATTTATCTAATAAAATCTACGAAATTATACGAAATTTTTACTTTACTGGTGTAATTCCTGGAAGATGAATATTCCGTCTCTCCCTCAATCGAAATGGAAATAATTCTCGTAAGAAATAATTGAATGGGCGAAATGACGATATATTCCGCCATCTCATTTAAATGCAAAAGCTCACGTTATATACATTACAACGGCATAATGATATCACGGAAGATCCAAAGGATTAAAACTAACCCTCCTGGTATTAAGTTCGACTATACGTGAACGCAATTTTGATCTCGATTCGTCGGACTGAGTCGACACAGGGGACATAGAAGTTATGTAACTCACTTGACACGATTATTCTTCAAAGAGCCTACATGATGCGAAATAACCCTTAATGGACTCGAGATGCCGAGGGGAACGATAAGCTGCACTTTCAGCAGAATAAAACTCAACGAAAAATCACGATCGGTATCGCGGCTTTTCAGATATTCTCACTTTCCGTGTTAACCGAACTCGTTTAAGACATTATATTTATATAACGCTAGTAATTAGCTGGATTTAAATCCCACATTTTAACACAACGAATAGGGCATAAATTTTTAATGTATATATCTTATCACATATACGAAAGATTAAAAATCTTTCTAACTACAACATGTAATTATCTTATTCATGAAATTGTTTTATCAGAAATTTTTGAAACACGTTTTACATTTGCTTTTATGAATATTCATATATATGTCAAAATTTATTCTGTACAACGCGCAGAAAGCCGTAAATAAACAAGATAATTCACATCGAGTGCAAAGTCCGGCACTTCAACAACATCAATTTGGAGTCATTACGTGACGTCGCGTTTCATGTACGTTTGCAAAACACGGAGGTAACGAATTTTATGCGACGCTAATCATTGTGTATCTGACAAATGGCTTCGTACGATAAGGACTCTTTCGTGCACGCTGAATAATTTATATCTCGTCGGTCGACCGAATAATTGCGGGTCGTCCGAATGCGTAGCGAAGTTTCTATCGAGAGGGTAATCGGCATGTGTATTTGCGTTTTACTATTTGCCCAGTAATTACAGTATCAGTTGATACACACGCAAATAATGAATTATTAATCGCATACATATGCGGCACACGCGCTGCCGTTTCTCTCTAACGGATCTATTAACCGTCACTTTACTATAATACTGGGTCGCGATTGCGCAACCGACTGCACACACATATGTACGTTAGTTATCAAATCAGAGATTGCGTGATGAATCGCTTTTACGGATTACGCTCCGCATGATAAACTGTAGAACATGAATTTCATAATATGCCTTGCGATACGGCTAATTATTCCTTATGACTCCCATTCGCGACGCCGCTATTTTCCTAATATACGCTAATGGGAAATGAGACGTCATAGAAACCGGAGGAGACATTTGCACAAGCGCCCATCATCAGTCGACTCGAACTTAAGTGCCATTCGGCCGAGAACCGTACCCGGCTCTTATCTCGGTCGCTAACTCGAAAAGTTAACAACCACCAGGATACGTACAAACATTTCGTCGCTTCCCGAAATGTACTCTCCGCCCTAATGTACTCCCGCGAACGATAATGACGAGGACAATCTACGAACGGCTCTAGCTGGAAGATAACGCAAGTCGCACGATTGGATGCAAAAGGAGCTTTCAGACGTGATTTTCTTTCTGCAAGCTACCTCCTCGTTCTACCATTATGTCTTTATATCTTTGAAGTCGGGAAGCTGTTGACGATAATTTAAAGCGAAAAGCTTTGCCTGTTAGGAGCAAAACATACGCAATGAGAAGCAAAGCACGCGTTTGCTTCTCATTGAAGTGACAGGGAGACTTCAAACGCTGCAAGCGGGGCGCAGTTAAATGCAATGTGTACTGTAATTTTGCATAAATCAATAGCTCCTTCGCGATGGCTCTGTCGGGTAATAATGTTTGTTTCAATAAATTAAAGTTCAATATATAACAATCCCCGATGGGGGCTTTAGCTTACTTTTCCGGGCTCGGTAAATGCGCAAAGTTTCAAGCGTTAAGGAGATGCATGCAGCAGTGCACTGCACGCTCGCTCATTAAAATTTAGCTGCGAGGATGCCTTGCTTCAAAGGCGTAGCTCGGCCGTTTGAAGACGAACGTACCGCGACGAAAGAGTAAACGCTCACTTCCCACGGTTGGAAATATATTTTTTTTAATTGTTATTTCTTCTTTTTAAAAAGCCAACTCTTTTACGCACATAGTCCAGCAAGGGTCCACATAATTAATTGCGACAGCCAATTATCCGAAATATTCGAACCTTGAAATTACCGCGCATACATGGAAAATTTATTCATTTAGCAAAAGAAAGAACGAAGAAAAAAATCTGGCAAGTTCGTGTCACTTCGTGTAAATTTGAAACGAAATTATCTCCTTCGCGAACGGCGAGACCGTGTTACCGACAATTACGGCGACGATTGTCTTCGACAGCACGCAACTTCTGAAACTCGTGAAAATTACGTGCTACTTTATCGTCGTGTGCTCTCCCTTACCCCTTTCTCTGTCAATCTCCCTTCGCGCCCCGCGTTTCGAGGTAAGATATACTCTCAGCTGGAACCTGCGCCGCGAATTTGGCGGAAGCCAAGACGCGTTCTTAGGTGTTCCCGGAAGTTTCAATCGAACTTCTCCGCGTCTCGTCTCGTCGAAGCGCCAAACTTGTCGCGCAGACACTCACCGAATCTTTCGCCGGCGAGAGCGACGAACTCGTACGTAGTTAAGTGCCAATCAGTATTACCCGAGGAATATACGAAGCGCGTGTATTTTAGACCGTCACTGCCTCCACCGCCGCCACCGCGTGCACGACTACGACGTTTCTTCGATTAGAACTTTACCGCCGTCAAATATTTTCAAAGATTAATAGGCGAAATCTCGTCGCTTGCGATATCAACCAGCGAGATAAAACGTAAGCTGCCTCATTTATATCGGAAAATGTAGAGTAGAGAGCTGAGTAAACGCTTTACGCTCAGACTCAATTTTCTCTTTTCTTTAGCAAAAATTTGATACACGAAGTAATGGAAAACATTTAACGATGACATTTTAATAAAAAGATTTTACTAAATTTAAAATTAAAATTCAAATGTACGCGGCATTTAATCCAGATATTTAACAATAGAACTGTTAACTAAATTTTTACAAGTTTACAAGTTTAGAGCAAATTTTTGCATATGCACTGATATAATCAAGTTTGTCACGTCAAAGTTATTTAATCAAGTTTATTATCTCACAAAGTGATTAATAATAGTAAATGATAAAATCAGCTATTTAAAAAAAAATCCGATATCACTGATTAAAAGAGTCTGTCGCTAAAAAATAGTGTGATAAAAATGAAATATCTCGTAACATGACAATCTGGGTCACACAAATTAGTCTAATGACAATGAGCTGATGTCACGAACCAGTCTACGAAGGACCGACCGCAAATCAGATTGGTACTTTCCGCGGAATGTATCTCGCAGGAAGTGTGCCCCGGGATTCCCCAAAGTTCGAGCAATGGTAACATCTGCTGGCAACATTAGGCGAGACAATTCACGGCTTCTGCCAGATTCCAGCGAAATCCAAAAGTTATGTAACCGGAGAAGCCGTAACGATGGAGTATCACGGCCCGGAGTCTCACAATGGTGGCAAGCCACCGGCGACACACCACCGGCCTGGGTCACTTTCCCGCAGGAATGGCTTTTCCGGACGGTGACCGAAGGCCGTGCGCCGCGCGTATCTTTCGTGGACGCGCGTGACCCGACACGTGGTTAATCTCTTTAGCGTTGTGATTTATGCGAACACATGTTTACACGTCGCGTCGTGGGCCGCGCGCGTAATTTTGATTGTGTATCGCGCGCCTAATTAAACGTGCGGTCTTTACGGGACTTACCTTGCCGCGCGTCTCGCCGCATAAAGTATCTTTATCACGGCAGGTGAACACGCGCGGGAGATGCGTTACTGCGTGTACGCGACGGCCACTTGGGAATTAGTTTATCCGCCGCTAAAAGCGACGTATCGTACACGCTACTCGTTTCTATCGTATTAATTATTACATACTTGCAACGGGGGTCGAAACTTCCTCGCGTGACTTCCTTTTTCCTCGAGCGACTCGACTCGATTAAATCGTATCTACAGTATTTTTTTATCACGATGCATTTATTTCGGAATTTTAGCTCATATTAGCTCTAAATAAAAAAATCGCAATTAAGTGAACAATGTGTAAGTAAATAAGAGATACACGACTGTAACTTATCGAACAAATTGAAAATTTAATGAGCGAAATATATCAGTATCGGAGAAGTATCGAGATCGGAAACTTCGATCATTTCAGGGTATTCTCTTAGCGTTCAATTACAGAGTAGTAATCGAAAGCGAGCAACAGTTAACCCGCTTTCAAGTGTGCCGAAGGAGTCATACCGCCTCCCTGCGGGACGTATACGGATGTTTCCAGAAAGTGGCTCTTTGTGCCATGTCGGATTCGATGGCGGAGGTCAGGAGAAGTTACGGCAAGACGGAAATGGCAAGGCGGGGTAGAACAGGGAAAGGGGGAAGAAATGGGGTAAGGGGAAGGAGGGAGAGAGAGAGAGAGAGAAATAGACAAGCGCAGGCTCTGAGAAAATGCTGCAAGTCGCCACAATTGTAGAAGAGCGGAAGGGCAGAACTTGGTCGTAACAACTATCGCTCTAAATCTTGACATACCGCGAACTACTTGCGGCGACTTCCACTACCGACCATGAGAAGAGTTTCATTATAAAAGCCAAGTTGGCCGTTCGCGCTGGCGGCCCGCGGCGAACGGAACTCACTCTTCTCCGCGGATTCTGGAATCGCCGACTCTGCTCGTTCGCGACCGTCTCCGTGAATTTCCTACACGGATTGCCGCACCGCAGCCCTCATCCCGAATCGAGCCCTACGGGCACGGGCGCGGAGAGCTAAAGCCTTCGAGCAAAGTTTCCGAACATTTTAATCGAGTTCGAAGTGAGCCCGACTATACCGGCAAGTATTTAGCCGCGAAACGAAATCGTTTAATATCTTCGAGTCGAGCCACCGGGATCCGGCGTAATCATTCCAAGTTCGGAAACCTAACGATAATGTGTAGGAATCGATGTTCTGATATGCAGAGGAAATAGCACGGAAACTGAACGTGAGCATTACTTCCGGATCATTTATCATAAGTATAATTTTTATCTTCTGCATCAAATAACACGTATCGACAGTTTCCTCAATTTCTCTCGAATTTTGTTCAATTACTTTTTCACTAGGTATAACGATATTTATACAATACTGATCAATATCGACAGTTACAAATTAAAGGAATTATTTATTGGAGCGAATTATTTAAAGTACTTTAATCGTTGGTAATTTTTAACAATGCGAATTCTCGCAAATAATCAATAACGTTAAAATATGTAAATATTCGATAAAAATAGTAATCTTTTGTTTCAATATTCGAGTTAAATTATCCAATATTTAAACTCGCCACTCATATTGCGCATCCCTCCTGAGTACACATGAAAGAATAATTTTATTGTTATTTTTATATTAAAAACACACACGCACACACACAGAATTTAACGAGTAGAAAAAGGGAAAGAGGGGAAAATACTTTTTTTTCCAATCATGTGATAGTCGCGTCACGAGAGTTTCTGAAGACCCGATTTCGCGATAAGAAAAATCAGCCTTTCCTCCGGGATCCATCGAACGGGCGAACACGCGTCGCTCGCATCTACCAAACTGCATATTCGCTCTAAATCCGAGTCGCAGCATCGATCCCTGCTCCATGGTTAACGAATACGTCGCGACGACGTTGACGGAGCGGAAAAGGAAGCGAAGGATCGTCCTGGGAGCGAAGACGACGCGGAACAAACGAAGGCGAGAGGGAACGCCTCCTAACCAGGTAAGACACCAGGTTTCGGAGCGTACGCAAACACGCGTTCTGCATTCTGAGCTTGACACGGCCGCGTTTACGTACGAATTTACAGTCGACCGAACCGTTGTAAATCACGTCGTGGTCCACGGGATGAATTCGAAATATTTCCCGTGATGCCAACGTAGTCGCGTTGCGGCCAAGTATCGCGGGAAGATGTTTGAATCATTTTAACGCGGGTGTGCCCGTTATTTCTTGCAAATTATCCTCAGCGGGCTAGCAAATTGAAAATAGATTTATAAACGTGAAACGCTGCGGCGCGGATAATTCGAGCGTCGATCCGAGCATCCGCGTACGCATGATTAAATAAATTATTAACAGCATATTAATTTCATCGTCCAGGTCGTTGCAGTCGATGCCTCGTGGTGTCCCCCGTGGTGGATGCTTGACATTTTTTTCATTCCAATTTTATCTCGAAAGCTCGCCAAATAATTTTATTAAAATCCATTTCAGCAAAAATTCTCAACAATCGCACTCGAAATTATAAATTATCGAGAGTCGACGCTGTAAAAATGATCGAGTACACGATCATAAGTATTCAAAGAGAAACGCGTTGACTTGATACATGCAGTTCAATCTTTTTTTTTTCTTTTACGTCAGCTGCAGCTATTAAAATAATTAAAACCAGACATATGAGTTTTCAACACCCTTACACACAAAAGAGTTTTATTCACGTATACTCGTATTTTATCACTTCTCTTGCGAGAGTGAAAGCGAACTAAAGGTGCGATCGTCGGTGCTTATACTGCTCATCGAAACTTCATGGAACAGAGGAGATACGCAAGTTCTGATAAATCGATGCGATACAACCATCGCTTTTACGCTACTGACCTGGGGCCAACTTCGGTTTCAGAGTTATCTGCAAAGTTATTCCAGTTAAGCATTCCAGTTAACTCGGGCAAACTTCTAAAAGCAGCCTGCGTTGCCGGCAAAGCAATGGCAAATAAAGTAAACGAGGGCATGAGACGTTAATCCATTACAAGCTTCTCTTGCAAACCGGTCTAGTCGCACGAGGAAAGGGAAAAGAAAAAAAAAACAAAACATTTGTCGGTTTCTGAACAAAAAATAGCACCAATAGAAAATTTCAACTCTTATCTTTCTCGCTCTTAACTCAGAAAATTAGAAACCGTCGTATATTCAATTTTTAATATGTATATTAAATAGGCATTTATATTTATCATCTAAATTGGAAAGAACGGTATTCAATAGTTTGTAAAAAAAAGATTAAATATAAACAAATTTTACTTGATTCTATTATATTGAAAAAAAAATCCAATCTATCCCTCTCATATTAAAACTGTATATATTGAAAGACTCATTGATGTCGATAGAAAATTCGTTTTAACCTGAAAAACTAGGTTACTGTGTACGTATATTTAATGTATAAAGTAATAAAAAATTTATCGCAACTGACGGAAAATGAAATCTAAGAAACTTGTTAAAATATATAGAAAAGAGAAATGTTTGCTTCAATTCCGTTACATAATACATGAAAAAAGTTCAACCTATATGTATCTCGTATTAAATTACAAAATTGCAAATAACATAACATATACCTATATTATAACTTGTATGTAATATATATATATATTTTTTTTTTCAAAAGTTCTCATCTTCATCCCTTACATGGTGAATGCGCTGTGCACAAACTACCTTCTTTAATACGGTAGCACGCGCGTATTAAGTAGAGGAACGTGCGAGGGAGCAACCTGCCATTAGGGAAGAAATATCTCTCGTGCGAAACGGCCACGTGATAACGCGGGGGCGAAGATTCCCGTCGGAGATCTCCCGGAACAACGCCTTGATTCGTGTTCCGTTAAGAGAAGGTTATTCTTTTCGCAGATTGATCGCAGGCCACGTCCACGCAACACGGAGAGGAAGACGAAACGATGAAGCGAAACAAGCGAGGTATCCCGCATCCACTCCGTCACCGTCTTTCCCGGTGATAGTTTTCCGTCAAGATGAGCCTGTAAATGCAGTCTAATCGCCGCCGTGCGAGTCGCATTCTACGCGCGAAACTTTGCGGACTTTGCGCGCGAATAGAAAACCGGCGCTTTTATCAGTCGATTCAATAACATCCTCCATCTGCAGGGTGGCGAAGCGCGTAATGCCCGAGAGAAGCTTTCGCTACAAAGAGCCTCGGTTTACTACGAGCCGTAAGTTTCGCCGGTTTATCGCTCTCGCGCGCGCGCGCGCACGCGTAAATTTGCGATAACATAGCGCATAACTCTGTCGCATACTGTCACCCAACAAAAGGTGCATTTATAGCGGTTCCGAGGAGAAGAACTGCCACGCGAGCGAATGTGAGCGTGAATATGAATGCCCTGAGAACGTTTCGTTGTGGCATTCGCGATGTCTCCCTCTCGTCGTCGTTATAAAAATCAATGATGCGTTTCCCTTCTCCGCCTTATCGTTTAACCCGTTTGATCGACTCTTGCTGGCCCTCGATTCCATTACCGTCGCGGAAACCGGTCTCTTGCAATCAGTCTCTTCTTTTCGATACTGCTGGATCGACTTTATTGATCGCACGGTTCTCGGGTCTCACGCTCGCGATCATATAAAAAAACTGACGATGGTACAGTTATTTTTTAGTAAAACGTATTAATTGGACCGCGAGATTTTGTTTACCTCGTATGGAATAAAAATACTCTCACTGCGTTATGACTGAAATTTTGCGGTAAATATTGGAAATTGCAAAAAGTGTAAATATACTATTATTTGATTGTAAATTTATAGAAATTACAGTAAACATTAAATTATGCTTACAGCGAATAAAAAAAATATAATAGAATTAATAATGAAAATGAGTCAAAATTTTCTTTATCTTTTAAAACATATGTTTCATAAAATAAAAAGATTTACAGAATTTAATATCACATTTTAACCGGCTCTAAAAATTCACAGGTCTAAGCAATGAAAAATAGAGGTATATATTTCAGAGAAAATACTGCAAGTTTAGCATTAAGACGACGAGACTTATGTAAGGACATAAGTATGGCTGTGCTTGGCAGAAAGGGAGTATGAGTCTTTCCGTAAAAAAACTAAACTAAGGATTATCTTTATCTCGAGATAAAATGTATCCGACATTACTTTGCGCATAGCTTTGTCTAATATGCAAATGCAGTCGCATCAGCGTAAATTAATTACGTATTACCAATAATTAGTTTAGAGATCGCATAGACAGGAAAGAGGAAATGGCGCGTCACCGTTCTCGGCGTTCGCTGTCGTCTTTCGCGGCGGCTGCTTTTATTAAATTAAATGTACTCTTAACGAAATCTGTACCAATCGCGCCCATTACGCCGGAAACTCCTCGATGCAAAGTAACTTCCACGAGATTACTTCGTCTACTTTGTCGTCTATCGGAAACTGGCGAGAGATTTTCTTTCGCGTCGGAGAACGTGACCCGGTCTTCCCTTTGAATTTTTTTCTTCTCCTCGGCGGATGGAAGAAGGAGTCACCTCTTCTTTCGAAGAGAAGAGAAGTCCCCTAGTTACGCGAGAATACTCCCGAGACTTTAATGAATTCCGATGGGAGGACCAAACGGCGATGGCGGGCCGGCAGTAGGAGTAGGGAGAAGGGGGTAAGAGGAAGGATAAAAATGGTAATTACGATATAAAGGGGTCCCCGGGATAAGAATACCCGCCGTAAGAACGAGTAGCGCAAAAAGGAAGAGAGACAGAGTAAGAGAGAGTCGAGAGGTGGAACGACAGGTTGGATGGGGACGAGGGGTGGAAGTAAGAGAGATGGGGTTAGAACCGCAAAGTTATGAGCTATTCGCAGACATCTAGAAAGAGGTCGAGCGGAAGAAACGCCAGAGAAAAAGTTAAGAAATGGACGGGCATGAAGAGCGAGCGAGAAAGAGCGAAAAGGACAACTCCGTCGCGCGCGTCGTGGAGTTTAAAACTCTCCCCCCAGCGGGGGACTTAATAGTTTATTAAAGATCGCCCATTAGCCGTAATGTATTTCCATCTTTCATGCATGCGGGTCCACCTCTCGAAATCGTCCTCGATCACGTTCGACTGCAACTTCGTCGGATCATTAAATTTTCCGTTTCCTTCTCAGTTGTTACGTGCGTGAAGAACTTCTCGCTGAATATTAATCACGAACGCAGCCGGCGCGAAAACAATAACCGGTATAAATCGGACGCGACATCAATGCCGATGCAATTCCTTCAGACGAGATTCGTGTCCAGAATTTAAGAAGCGCGATACAGATTTAAGCATAGAGAAGCTTTACTATTCCTAACAGATATGATTTTGACAATTTTTATTAAATTTATTGTAGAAAAAATTATAGTAAATATTTCACAATGAAATTGATAGTATTGTAAAAAGATATAGAAAGTTTTCCGTATTCTAGAAAAAAGCTTTCACGTATTTACTACAAGCCGTTAATTATATATACACATTTAATCGTAATATACAGTTACACTTTGTTACAAATGCACTGTAAGTATATATAACGATAATATATCGCTCATTTGTAATGACATGATTCAGAAACAAAGTCCTCGAAAAAATGAGTTTAAATATTTTAAATTATTAAAATTTTTTAAATATAATTTTTAAATGCTATTTTGTAATAACTGATTTTGAAAGTTCTATCATTCTACTAATAATAAGAACTTCAAAGACCTGTTTTTTTTTACAAACAATTAAGAAAATGACAATTTTTTAGTTATGTCATTGTAACAAATAAGTAATATATGATCGAATTAAATTATTAAAAAATGTCATAATATATTGTAATACCAAATTATAATGTCGCTGTTATTTACAAAGGCGGAAAATTAAATTGTCAGTAACGTCGCGAGTAAATAGAGGGACAATCCGCGCCCATCTCGAGTACCATTTGGAAGAGTAAAAACCTTCTCCCAGGTATTAAATAACGCTAACTTTCCGAGATCGAATTCCGACGTCTATTTTCCACCTAAATCCGTGTCTAAAAGGAACAAGGGCTTAGCCAGGGGAAAGCGAATCTACCTACCCTTTAAGGCTATTACCGGAGATCATCCCCGGTTTTCAGGAGTATGGGCGGAGAGTACCTGCCGAGTAGAGCAGGATAAACAAGGTGGGTTGCGCTCGAAAGTTAATCTAATCCTACGTAATAAGGCTGTAAACGAAGAGACGGGGAGTGAACCGAGTCGAGTGGCCCCCCCGAAAGGAAGGACGAGCGAAAGGCAGGAACGAAGCGGAGAAGACGCGGATAGATGGGAGGAAGCGAAGCAGGACGAAACGAGGGACGAAGTGGGTAGAAGACGTCGCAGGAAGCGGATAGGCGTCGGGGCGAAGAATGATTAAGATGCATCGGTTTATAATGATACGGCGGTGTCACAAGAACGGCGGCGCCGCCTATCCGCGGGGCTTTCGAGCGCGCGACGCGAAACTTAATTACCGCTTAATGAAACTCCCAGGTGAAATGAAATCCTTATCGGTTCGCGCGCGCGATGTCCCCGCGATATCGTTCTGCAAGAACGTCCGCGAGACATAGTAAAACAACCACGCAACTGTATCAAGACGATAGGAACCCGTTGGACGGGATATACATCGTTAATAAGTAAAAATTAACACGTGCACACAGCGCGACTGTACCTCTGTAGCACGTAGATATTTTGTTACTTTTATACCCGGAATAAATAAAAAGCTAGTGAAGTAATTGAATTTTATATTAAAATGCCTTGCACCGGGTAATTCAATTTTTAATTTTCTGAAAAGAATAGCGTACGTCGCTATAGCTTGTAACGGTACAAACGACTATCTGATTCTAATCTACGTTGCATTGAATGTGCATATTGATAAGTAAGATTCCCGAACTGAACTGCCTCAGGCAACGCTGTACGGATATCACTGTGTAGCAGGCGCTGTACACACAAAGCGGCTGTCGCGAATTATTCCAAGTGCTGCAGCAGGTAATCGCCTACTTATGCCGGCAGGCAGGATTAGCATCTCGGACGTGTTTATCGTGGGATTACCAATTTTATTGCTCGTGTCTTTGCAGACGCGAGTGCGTCGGAAGTGGATTCTTCTCCCCCCCCCTCCTCTTCTCGCTCCTCTTTTCTTCCTCTCCGAAAAGGAAATGCCCTTTCTCGGTTTTGTGCGCCCTTCGCCCCGGTCGTCCCACTGTTGGCGCAATCTTCCTACCTCTTCTCTCTGCCTTCCAGAGAAGATCGCTCCCGCACTTTTGACTACCGTTCTCTTATCCCCATTTCCAATAGAAGCGTGGAAAACAGTGGGACAGAAAGCGCGGCATTGCCACAGCTTTCCTCGACGAGAGAATTCCTCCTCTTTCGTTCTACATTCACGCGCATTACATTTTATTCCACCAAATATGCGACCAGCCGAATAAACGCGCATGGATGCCTTACAGGTACTCTCGCAAGAAGGGTGAATAAAAGAACAGGGCATAAAGAAATATCTGTCGTATGTCGCCCATTCGATAATATGTCATATTATAACATAACACGATATATTTGAGAAAGAGGCCACAAAAGACACATATTCCTCAGCTTGAAACCAATTTATTGGTATTTTCCAAAGATCCTATTGTCAAGATAGTTAGAGAAATTGTCGTAATGTTATTGCTTGATAAAGAAGAATCATTTCTGAGTCGATTGTAATCCTAATCTTCTCATTTTTTTACGAATAATTATAAAAATAGTTATAAGTTAAAAGTTATTTTACCATCATCTATGTTTATACTGTTTATCGTTTCTACGACCACTACGATATAAGTCGAAACTACATTTTTGTTCAATTTCTATGTACTTTTAGAAATATACATTTATTATTTATTTTTATTAATGGTGGTGGACGCGTACTTCACTCGGATAGCTTTATGTACTTACCTGTATATTAAGCTAACTGAGCCAAATTATCAAAACATAATCAATAAGATGAAAATTACTGGCTAATAACTTGCTATTTTTTGCTTTAGTTTTTAAAAAGTTACAAGAGGATCGATAGCCCAACATTAAGTAACTTTTTAAAAAGCGAAGCAAAAAAATTATTTTTAAAAGCAAAGAATTAGCAAATACCTAATTTTCATATCTTATTGATTACTTTCGCAATACGAAGTGAGCCAAGCGAGAAAATCAATTAGTATCGCGGAAAAGACGCAACAGTATTCCGAGACTTTCGAATATTGATTTAACAAGTCTTTTTTAAGAGTGAAATCTATTATTATAAGTCTCCAACAAAAATACTTTCAACATATTAAAGAGTTAAATAGATAAGCAATATTTGTTTTTAGTTTAATCGATTAACACATATATATATATATATATATATATATA
>VBVQ01003740.1:0-17432 GCA_011636635.1 Tetramorium simillimum
TCACCATCCCGCGTCGCCCCCTCATCGCTCGGGTGATGTTAAGTAAAAACAACCCGCGCGCAACCCTTATCTGATTTCGACGAAATGATCGGCACGAAAAATCCCGTAACAAGTTTCCGGGCTTGTGGCTTTGAGAATATTTAGGGGAGATAACTTTCCTCGTTAAATTGATATTCATAAAAATTTAATCGGCAGTAAGAAGAGTAACGAAAATAGGGATTATGTAATGATTTATCGTGAATATATGATTGATTGAATGAATGAATGAATGATTTTCGAAATAGACGACATCTAGTATATATAGTAGAGTGATTTATTTTTAATGAGAGCATTATAGGTTGATTAATTTACGAAGCGCGATAATGGAGTCAAGTTAGAATTCAATTTTAAAGCATGGAGTGCTATGAGATTAATTAACTAGGTTCAACAATGATTTTTTAAATGTATTAATATTAATATGTAATTCGGAGTATGACCGAATTTATTAAGCTCCGATATCCGGAATTTATAGAAATTTTATTATGCTTAGATTATACGTAATTATTATCCATTGAAGCGGACGTGAAAATCGGTAAATATTTCTGACATAATGCGTGCCATAAAATTGACGCAGTTTAAGAACGAGAAAATTTCGAATAAACGAATAAAATAATCGATAATACGATAATACCATAAAATTGATAATACGATAAAATCTTATTAATCAACACAATTTCGTAAAAGAATGCTAAATACGAGAGCATCTATTTAAATATAAAGTGAATATTTAAATCGTTTAGCAACGGACGCTATATCGAAAACTACACTTGCAGTTATCTTTGGAATCATTTCTTACAATTATCTTTTTTATTTAAAATATATTTAGAAATTATCTCTCGCAATTATCATTTTTACAAGATATATTCAAGAATTGCCTCTTGCAATTACTTTTTTTACTAAAAAAATTCAAGTAAATTATATTTAAAAAATTCACAATATCAATGCTTGATAAAACACAGAAAGTGTTTCATTGAAACTGTTTACGTCGCTCTGTCGTCAGAGTACGTTACTGGTATCGCTCGGTTGGTCACGTTATCTCAACGCAGTCAATAAGGTGACGCGGTGACCAACCAACTTTTCTCGCTTACGGAAAAGCGGCGAGTCGATTGGTCGCTTCTTGTCGCGCGGTGTTTCCGCGTATCGTGTAGAAGCCAAAATTCTAGATGTTTCCTTTATGGAAACACGAGGTCTAGCAACCAAACTGCATTACCGTTGCTACGTATAGCGATAACACCGGACGTTTGACGTGACTAATAATCTTTTTCTCGCAAAGTAAATTGTGAACACGTGCGAACGGCGAGGGACAATGACGAAGACTGAGGACCAATTCGACGGAATGCTGCTGGCACTGGCACAGCAGCACGAAGGTGGTGTGCAGGACGTAAGTATTGTTTTCTTGATTTAGAGAGGTTAACTCGCGTGATAAGTTACTTTTGCATTTCACAAGTCTGCTCGTATTCATGACATACGAATGTTTCACTCCTCTTTTTTAGTTGCTGGATACCTTCTTCAGTTTCCTGGCAAGAAAAACTGACTTTTATACCGGCGGTGGCGAAGGGGCAGCTGAAAAGGTAATACACATGAAGAGCGATACGAGAGATAATTTTCTTATATTGTCAGTTTAGATGGCTAGATTTGCTCTTTTATGTGCAGCTTGTCATGAGCAAATTTAAGAAGCATGAAGCTGGCGCCCTCGCTAAAGCTGCCTCCGATAAAGCGGAAAGAGCGGAGCAGGAGAAAAGGCGTAAGGAAAGACTCGAGAAGAAGAAAAAGGAGGAGCAAACGGAGGAAGAGAAAATAGATGATGATTCTAGGATAGTTGAATTAACCGATGAACAGGCGGTTAAGTTACAGGAAGAAATAGAGAACAAGGTATCTACGGATACGTACAGTGAAACACTTGTTAGGCTAGTTTACATCGAGTTTCATTTGCACAACTTGCTGATCTATATTCTGACCTGAAGTAGGTTTCCAGCAAAACATTTACATTAGTAAACCTATGATACTTTTGTTTTTTTTTAAGTATTTAATATGTCACTAGCCAAAATATTATTTCATCGATTATTATGACATTTTATTCTTCTTCCTACACTGAGAGAAAAATATAGTTTTGGCCTCAACCACAATTTTGTAATATTTCTATCGATAATTATGGTTAACATAATGATGCATGTAGAGTTAATCATATTTATTGTTAGAAATATTATATAATTATGGTTGAAGCCAAAAGTAACTATATTTTTCTTTTAGTATCCAACTTGCACAGAGTCTTAAACTCAATCTCCTGAAGGGAAGACACGAGATGAAAGCTGTATTCTATTTCCTATGTTTTTAATCGCGTAAGCACGAAGTCTCATGTCATTCCAATCTATAATACTTGTAGATTGAATATAGATTGCAACAGTAAAAAATTTAATATTCTTCATATGAGCTATTTGCGTTGAATAAGATGAAAATGTACACACTGTAGGTGATTTTTAGGTCATCTGCGTTTTCATGCGTTATATCGTGCGGTTTATATCACCAGAGCGAAAAAGAGATTTGATCCAAGCCAGGACGAGCCAGTTGCTTATCTACTATTAAACTGTTATGACTTATTTTTATAGATATAGGATATAGATAGCGATTTAAATGTATGATGTAAACTAGCCAATTATAAATTTTATTCTGGGTAATGATTTCTTTAGAGATATAGAAGGTACACGCAAATTATGTTTAATACTTAAATAATTTTTGTTTTACAGAAATTGGCAAATGACGCTGCAGTAGCGGGATCCAGCAGCGATCGTACCGATAGTGCTAAGACTGACGAGTCTGAAAAAACTGATTCTAAAATTAGCAACGCATCCGATGAAGAAGAAGACGAAAAGGAGAAAAATAAGCTGAAGCCCAACAGCGGTAATGGTGCAGACATGCCGAATTACAGATGGACACAGACTCTTGGCGAAGTGGAGGTAAGTGCCTTGTATCCTGTTTTATATACAATTAATACACATGTGGCGCCGAAACTATCATTCTAAAGAAATAATTGTATAGAGTTTAAGAAGATACTTCTCAATATTTATTTTGTATTCTTTGTGCCAAAGCATAAAGCAATTTAGCTTTATTTTAATTTATTCAAGAGTCGAGTTATATAATTTAAAATATATATCGCGCGAAATAAATAAATATCAAAGTTGTGACAAAGAAACATCAAAGTTAATAGATTAGGATACTTACTCTATAATATCATATCATTCTCCAGCCGTGAATGTTATATTGACACGCTGCAAAAGGCAGGTTGAAATGAAACTACGTTCGATATATTTGACAGTTTCTTGTTGAATCGACGATTAATACGCAAGTAATATCACAGACGCGAAAAGCGATCGACGCGACCGCCCTTCATTGCTCTTCCGTTTACATTTGTGCTCCCGGAATAACAATCCGACGGAAATCCAGATACGATTAAGGCAGCTTGTTAGTAAGAATTAAATTACAGGCCCTAAATAGATATTCGCTATCTCGGTCCCATCTCGTCGATTGCTTCAAACTGTCCGTCGGTATTCGTTATTCAAAATACTATTAGATTCGAGATTTCGTTTGGACGACTAGGATTAGTGACACTCGAGTGATGTTCTCTATCGTATACCTCTTCTCCGTCGTCGGCTCTCGATAATGTCGGCGCGATTTACAATGAACGATAAATCGATGGAGAACTAAATAGGAGAAGCTCATTTTTTTTCCTCGCTTTTTCCGCTACGCGAAGGTCACGTTTGATTTGGAGCAATCGCGGACCACGTCGTTGTGTGTCACTATCGTCCGTAACCCCTTACCACACGTATCTTTCTATGCGAAAAAAAATATGCGGCGTGCAGAGAGGTGTCACAATCGCACGGTAAAAACAGTGAAGAAATTTCAGAGGGAAAGTTGCCTGTGTGCTCTACATGACACGCACTACGCGAGTAAGAAGTTAATTAACATTAAAATATTACGTTACTCGTCGAATCGCGTCTCGCGGGGAACGATCCGAGGAATCCCGTTGTACTCCGGCATAAATACGCAGAGGGTGTCCCGTCGCGAGGGTCTCTCGTCAATCCCTTAACAGTACGTACGCTCATTACACAAATGTAATTACTGATATTCACGTACCACACGTTTGTCGCGGTGCAATACAGTATTATAACTTAAGACTCTAACCGGCCGGGGAACGCGTCTACTGACCGAGAGCGACGATCTGAACGGCTTACAACGCAGAAACATTGTACATATAATGTAGATACGTGCATGTTGAATTAAAATCGTGACCGCGATCGTACGATCTTCTCCCTCTCCCACACGTTCTCGTGGAAACGAGATTTTCCCAACTCCGCAGCAGTCATTTTCTTGCCCGGTTCTATCACGATGATCATCATTCACGGTCACGTGTCGCCGCCGCTTTCTTCCTCCTCTCGCACACCTCTCGGCCTAGTTGTACTTGTCGCGAGCCCTCACTGCAATCAGAGGTAAACATCAGCGAGGAAGTTGGATGATGAATCCGCGGAGATCGCACGCGGTGTTGAAACGCGATGGATGTGGCAACGGTTTTGCGCGCGGCTGCTGCCTGTCGGCAGATACTCACTTTCCATGTATAGGATCCCAGCGAGCAGACCGACCATGAACAGAAAGCTCATGGTGCACACGAGAACGGTGAGCTGGTTTCGCGCGCACCACGACTTCCTGTAGACGGTGGCCGGTCTGCCGAGACCGTTGACGACCGTGAAGTGGGTGCTGCTGGCCACCGAGGCGGTGTCTATCTGCTTCGGCGCCGTCACCGTGGGCGGATGTATAGCGGCGAGATTCGCCAGATTCGCGGCCGTGAGTAGCAGCGTGCCCGACGCGGCGCTCTGCAAATCGGAAAATTCGATTATAAAATCCGAGGATCTCGCTACGCGAACGCGAGAAGACTAGATTTCAAGAAGAAAGCTGGCCTTATCACTTTGATGTCAGGAGCGAACTGGCGAATTAATCGTGTGACTTGTGTGTGTTAAATTTAACTATTCCGATCCACTGAAAAAACATTCTGGTTAAAAACGGACGAATCAGAAAATCTTGTAGGATTAAGCAAATATTCTGATTATTATATTAGAAATTCTGCACTGAGAAAAATATAGTTACTCTTGGACCTAATCACAATTTTATAATATTTCTAACGATAATTCTGGTTAAAATAATGATACATGTAGTTAAGTTAATCATATTTATCGTTAGAAATATTATAAAATTGTGGTTGGGTCCAAAAGTAACTATATTTTTTTTCTCACAATCAGTGTGGCTATTATAATAGAACTCAATACTTTATAACTTATAATAATCAGAATATTTGATCAATCCTACAAGATTTTTCTGATTCCGTTTTTGACGAATTTTTTTAATGGATAATTTTATTATTGATATCCATCAGAAGGACTTAACAAAATAAAGTAGCTTTTCAGGATTTGCATTGAAACTTGTATCCCGGGCTTTCAAGTTAATCGAAAAGCGAGTTTTAATTTTAATTAAAAATCGAGGCAATTTCAATGTTCCCGCAAGTGGTCGCCTTAAGGAGACCGAAATTTACGTGTGTACTGGCGGTGGATCCTTGAGACGACGTCGACCCTCTCGAGGGGGAGTTCGGGTGCAAGTGATGAGCCCAGCTTCCATTTTCGCTGTCCCTCTCGCTGCGCCCGACCAAGGACGGCCTTGGGATGTGCCAGGAAAGCGGGTTGGCGGCAGCTACTGCCGTTGTTGTTGCCACCGCCGTCGTCTCGATCTGAAACCAGCGTAAATCGACGGTGAAGCTCCGATTGCATAAGCGATAATGCCATGCCGATTGCTGTTCTACTCTCTCGCCCGCATGTCCTCCACCTGCGACCGCGTGTCGTTTATCTGTCCGCCAGGAAACATTACATATATAGCTACGTAGCGAGGTATCGTCGGTAAACGAATGCATTAAACACGCGTTGAAACAGGAGGGTTTTTAGACGACGATAAAACTCAACGAGCCGTGCAGATTGTTTTATTGCACGATTAAATCTGTTTACACGCACTTTGGCGCGAAAGAAAAGCCAAGGTATCGCGTGACGTAATTTCTAACGCCAAATCGGGATTGACTTCCTACGGGGCACGTTTCCAATTCTTACATTTTCTGCGCGAATGATTTATTATCCGGGATATATCCGATCGTACTTTGTCTCGCCTTTGAAATTGTCGTAATCGATTCTGCTTGTAACACAAATGTTTTCACACGTGCGGGTTATTATATCATTTTTATTGTTGCATCAGCACACAACACAGACCGCACTGGGAAAGAACAATTATTGATAGACAAATGTAGACAAATTATGGCCAATCTAATGCCACATCAGTTTTTTATTTAAAAATTCGAATTTTGGGGCGCCAACTTCGCAGAACTTTGAAATTTACTATTAACTGATCGAAGTGACGAGTCTGCCGCGCATCCACATCTTTATCGCCCGACAACGCGCGATTTCACCGTCGCGCGGGCCCGAAAAATCTGTCGTTCCGTATTTCTTTTTATCGTGCGGGCGCGCTCGTAAAAGCGCGCGCAGCATCAAAGCAGAACGTTCGGGCAGCGCGAAAGCATCTTCTGCTCCCACTCTTCCTTCCTGCGAGAGAGGAAGATTGACGAGAATTTCGGCGTCTCCCGGGGGCGTGGAGCACCTCGACATTCCGGTTTGATCGTTGCATAACGCTCGCCGCGCTCTCGAATTCCGCGCGCCGTCGTCGCTTCGCGCGTCAAGTCCGCGCCGCCCGTTGTTTTTGCGCCGCTCTCGTCCTTCGCGCGGAGAGATTCGCGAAGAAATTCGTCGTCGTCGTCGTCGTTATCCGCCGTTCCTCTCTGCGCTTCCTTTCCGCGCGTTAACGCGCGTGAATCTTCGCTCCCGAAGTTTCACCTCGAGCTCGTCCGCGCGGGAGGGACATTTCCGCGACACCTCGCGGCGAGAGGAGACGCGTCCCGCGCATTATGCCGATTACGCCAGTTAATTGGCCATTCTCGCACGTGAATCAAGTGCATTTCGCATCGGTGTGGCCTACCTTCGCGACCGGGCGCCGCCCAAGGACTGCGCCCGCCGCAAGACGAGTTTGCGCGCTCCTTTCTGCCCCCGAACGACGTTGGTTTTTCAGACCCGCGGCTCGTCCCGAGACCGGCACGGTTAACTCTAATGGAACTGTGTGTTTCGCACTCGCCGCTCTCCGCGTAATGCACATTCCCGGGCGAATAAAGAAGATTTAATTGAACCGCTCTCGGGCGAGCAAGGCGCAGAGTCATACCGCGCCGGCGGAGAGTAATCACATGTGGGACTTGTATATTTATTTACAGCGTCGATTATCATTCCCGGGTGAAAAAATGTTTACCTTGTCTTTAGAAATGGCACATTAAGAACACGCAGTTCAAAGGCTACAGGGAAGGATATTAAATCTTCTTAACGATCCGTAGCGCAGTTTTTCTTTTTTTTTTTTTTTCTTAGTGCTCGCCTATTGAATTTCCTTCACGCAGCTTAATGATATTGACTTTAATTATATACGGATTATTCCAATTTATCTTAAGTCATTATTCGCATATAAACGATCGTGCCAAATTAGGAGTACAATAACAAGAGGCAAATTACGGTGCGATATGTGATTGATTTATTGCACCCGCAAATGCACATCGTTACTCTGTAATAATGCGCGGCGTTATAATGAGAATAGTAAACTCGTTATATTTAACACTTATAGAGAAATAAGATTTTATATACTTTATCAAATATAAAGTGTCGATGAAGTAGATGCCATTATAACGAAGCTAGATACAAAATTATCAACGCGAAATATTATACATCTGTGTAAATATCCAGCGTGTAGAAGAAAACATTTACAAAAATGTTGAACAAAGTACCGGTTTTATGATGAAATCGTCGAAGTCAAAGTCATGACAGTGACAGGTATCATTCTTCGCGTGTCGATATCTCAAAAATTTTCCATCATGCGTGAGCGAAAGGTGAGAGGCACGCAAATAGCAGAATAAGAAAATGAGAGAGATAGAGAGAACGGCGACATTTACGGTGAGGAGTCGTATAGGAATTTTTGTGGAACTCAATATACCGGTCAGCCTCGAAGCGCCGCACCTGTGCCATGCCCATGTAACATGATACTCTGGAACGGATTTTGAACTCCAAATGTGGAATCGGCCTTTAGTAGGTGTAAAGTCCAATTTTTTTTTCACCCCGGAAAAAATCTGCACAACATCTATATATATTTTGACAATTCATATTTGTTATATCGAAATAAAATAATGACATATCAAAACTGGTTTTTACAGAAAATTTTGAAAGTTGTGTATACATTTGAGAAAATTAAAAATTACCTATATTGTAAAGAAAATTTTCATAATTTTTTTCTACTTTTGAAATAAAAATAATATTATCTTTATGATAAAATCTAATCAGGCATCTCTGCAAGTTAATGTTCACGCTTATGTCTATGTTCACATTTACATTCGCATTTATGTATACAATTCTTGATACGCTTCAAATTTTTTCGCGATTAATATTTCATAAATGATAAAAATAAAAATTCGATGATTTTTTCTTTTTAAATTCCAATTATTGACTAATCATAAATAATTTTTGTGGAAATTTAAACAGAAGACTTTGATATTTTTAAAGATTTAAATTTGTTATTTTTTATAGTAAAATTTTTCCAAGTTTTTATGGATGAATTTTCTCTCGGAAAATTGATTTTAATTTTTAGAGAATTCGAAATAATACTTTACAAATTCTATTAAAAAGTATTAGAACTCGAATTAATTCTGTTAATAAAATAAAAATGCTACCTTTAAATTTCGTGAAAAAAAATGATAACATTTGAGAGCTAGTGTCGAAATTCCGAAAATAAAGTGCTAACACTTTCGCAAAAAAATAGAGACATCAAGTTAATGTTAACTGAATAAATTTGCGTAATATCCGAAAAGAACAGAGTAACATGTCCCATCTCATTGGTAGTTGAAAAGAGTAATATCCCGCACGCAGAGAAACTCTGCTCGGAATGTCCTTGGTGTCCGTGTGATTAAGGTACGACATTAAGTTTGATATCGGTGCATATGTCGGACATTATGAAAATGCACGCTCAGCCCGCGCTACCCCATTAATTGCATCGCCAGTCTTTTGAGACGGTGCTATTCCTTATTTCCGCCATATCGCCATAATTATGCCGTTATCGTGCAGGCTTGTCGCGCCAGCCTTCCACGAGTGCAATAAAATATGATCTTCGAGGTGAGGTTTTGTCTATTAATGCGGCAAAAGTGAATATAATTATCCACGGAGCGTTGTCGCAATATTTGGAGCAAGGCTGTTTGTTGTACGGGGAAAAAAAAACACCTTTCCGATCCCCGTGGCTTCCACGGCTCGTGTTAAACGGGAACGCGTGATCGCGGGACAAATGTCAGATGCCGTAAAACTGCTTGCGCAGCATTAAATGGTTAATAACGGCGGTGGTTATAACATCGATGCCGCATATGGCACCGCGTCGTAATCATCGTTATTGTCCTCTAATGTAAACGTCCTCATTAAAAAAACGGCACTCGGTGTACTTGCCATTAAACGAACGATCCCTACCGTCACATCCCGCGACAGCGGAACAGTAGTGTCCGTTAATGAACGTTACATTACATTCCCCCCCCCCCCGCCGCTGTTGGCGGATCTATGAATAATCCATTGGCATTTTGCCAAGTGTACGCCGTTCCTTTTGACGTCCCGTTAATGTAAGCGACACCCGCGAGTTTCCTCCGCGCGATCATATCGCGCCGCCTTTTTTTCCTTTCCTTCCTATTATGTAAGGGCCCCGTAAAGAAGAAGCCGACGATGCGCGAGTTGGAATTCACTATCGCCGTAGGGGCATATAGATTGACTTATTAATCGGCGGGACACGTTTCACGGGCGAAACTTTCGACGTTGAAGACGCGGGATCTACGTCATTCTACACCCGAGGGTATGCCTCCTCGTTATCGATGGCCCCCGATAGTCCATTTCGCTCGTAAGTAGCGTCACCTCGCCGGATGCGCGAACGCTAATGAGCGTAAAAAGATATATGTTACAAGGTAGCGATAACAAATGTCGCCACGTAGCCTTGTGCATCTTGAAACGGATTACTTTACGCTCGCGTCGATCGCGTTCCGATCTATCGGACCGATATCGTTGCGGGCTCGCGGAAGCCGCGACTTATCCATCGCGCCGAAACGGCACGGCACGGCGCGTAACTTTTACCCGGCGTAATTATACATCGATGCCTTTTTTTCATTTATATGTGCATTTCGCTATAAACTCGCGAGCGGCTGCGTCGTAAAATTAGCCGCACTTTCCAATACGCGCGAAGCGGGAAAGAAATTGCGAAATGTCTTTCGGGAGAAAAATATATCACGGAGGATTGATGATAAATCTTGTTTAAAAACAGGATTGAGATGTGGCAAATTCAGACTCGATTCTTTCCACGACACGTAATGGTCACCTTGCAACAAAAACTTCATCCATATGTAAAAATGTTTCACTACATTTCTCATATTCGAGCAGTGTCCTCGGCTTTGTTAATATTTTTTTTCCTACAAAATTTGAATATTCATATAACATATTTAATAGTTGAGTGATTCACGTAGCTCATATAAACAATCCAGGACTCCACATTGAGAGAAAAATATAGTTACTTACAATAATATTTCTAACGATAATTATTATTGACATAATGATGCATATAGTTGAGTTAATCATATTTATTGCTGGAAATATTACAAAGTTATGGTTGAGGTCAAGAGTAATTATATTTTTCTCTCAGTACATCAAAGATTGATAATTCAGGACTAAAGGGACTAAAGGGATTCGATTGATGTGCCGCAAATGCGAAAGAAACGATTTTTTTTGAATAAATAATTAGATTAAAACGTGACACGTATATATTTAGAGCGATAAAACCCTAAGGAAACATATCAAACCACTTGAGATATAATATATAACTTTTCACGGTAATATGTCAAAGTATAATTAGCGCGACGCGTGATAACACGCGTATAAATTGCGTTTAAATAAATTGCTCCTCGAAATTTAACAGACAATTAGAGATTTTTTTCACTGTAGGCAAGAAATTAAGAGTGCAACTACACGAATTAGCATACGTCATCATACACTGCTTGGTACACCTTGTCAAGTATGAGTGAAAGGTTATCGGCATGGTCAGTTCCGCACTTTGCATGCTACCTTTCTTCCCCAAGCATTATTCAAGGATATATTTAATAGCGAGTGAGACATTACGTCTTATCACGAATCTAGCACGGCGTTTATTTATTGCGCTCCAATATCTTCATCGAAACGCCGCCAACCAATAATCAGCATTTTATGCGTTTTATTGCGCAATTAAGTTTGTTTGGCTTTTTAATTTTTTGTTTATCTCATATGCTTGAAGTACTTGTTGTCCAGACGCTGCGAGAAAACGCACTGAGGTACGCATTTTCTCCTCGCATTAAAAGTTAAACATTTTACTCGAGGCAGTGCCACGTAAATAACTTGTGGGAAAATCAGTTACGTGCAATTTAATAATTTTATAGTCTAAGAAACTCGACGGACATTTAAAGTAGCGTCGTGTGTACGGTGACTGTAGCTTTTCAAGGTGTACACGCGAGAAGTGCTCTTCGCGTCTCTTGCGTAATTTATCATATATTTTGCAACATTGCTACATCGCGCTTCGAGAACCGCGGCGAGGATTTACGGTCGTTGCTAAGGCAAACAAACTTGCCAATTTCTTGCAAGCGTTTCTGTAATTCGAGATGCATCGATCGACGCGAGAGACTATCGTCTGATGGGATTATCATTCTCGAGTCCTTGGACGTCGGCTTCGTAATACACTTGTGGACTAATAAAGGCACCGGGACGCATTACGTGGACGATTATGAAACGGATTTACGATTACGAGGGGAGCTCTTGCTCCGACGCAATTATTTCGCGTGCGTCGCGCATCGATCGTCCGCGTTTCACGCCTAAGAAACGCTGAGAACGCGAGATAAATTGAAGTGGGCGCGAGCGAAGGAATCGCTTTCATCTTCCTAGCGAGAAAACTGTGCTTAACGCAATACGGAGACACAGAGATGCAGAAATGAGAAACGTTGAGCGATAAGCTTGAGTTTTCGTGCCGAGAACACAAAGCCTGAATTTTTTTCCTCGCCGACGGTCGTCGCGCATTATCAGATGGAATTACGCACTCGTTGCAAAATTTGATTATATAATTGTGCGTGGAATATTTCTCGATTCCGTAATGCTCTAATTCTCGTAATGCGCACTTTCATCGTGGACTTGGAGGAGTGACTGATAATTGATACGATATATTACTTTTCATCTCTTCATTAACTCGCGTCTGATTTAATTGAAAAATATAATGCCGCGTACGCTGAGAGGTAATTTATTAATTTATTGGCTGATCAAGATCTTAATTTCGAGGACGCGTACCGTGGAAGAAACGCGAAAAATGTAATGTAAATCGATTTTGCCTATTTATCCTTACCGCCTTCCTTTTTCCACGTATCTCGTATCTCGGATGGTCGACCCCGAGGTCAACCTGATTGCCAATTAGTAGATACCAGATCGATTTGCGAGAAAAAAAAGAGGTCGTCGCGACACGGGCCGGCGTACGGGGGGAGAATTAAGCGATGACTCCCAACGAGAACTATGCGCCGAGTCCTTATTGGGTAATTATTCCTACGTCATTATGAGTGCCTATGCGCTGATTAAAACTGACGCGGTTTATTAATATACGGAGTATGATTTTTAAGGTCGTCGATCGATTTACCGGAAAGTAGAACGGCGATCCGTAATTATTTCCTCAGATGTCTGTGAGTTCGCATACAGATAATGAGGGAGCGGGAGATGGTATAACTTGAGAAAACACGCGGCTGATTTTCTCGAAAGACCTCGAGACGTGGTTAAATGTTTAACATAAGCGATTGTTACGGGAAGATGAAAGTCGTCGCGTTACACACAGTCACGTGCTCTAAGTTCACATTCGACAAGCGCGCTCAAAGAGTAGGAAGGAAACCGTTTCCTGAAGCGGACAGTGTGCGTATTTGCGCGCTGGATGCGCCGCAAACCATACGGCATATGGACTCGAGAGTTTTCACCTGTTCTGTTCCTCCTCGTCGTAATTCATTTTCTCGTAGCGGAGTGTCCATCACGGTAATTTTACTGTGACGACGCGACGACGACGTAAGAATTACACGACTTCCTGTAACGATCCGGCAACGGAGCGAGTTGTATCATTTTCTAACGTTACGCACAGTGTTTCGCGCAACGAAGTTAATTGGATCGTAAATAAAATCTGCGCGTATATATCTCGACAGACAATCTTATCTACAATGATGTAAGTGTAATGTGTTTCTGCGTGCGTATGACCGAGTAAACAATTTAATATCTCTGCATGAATGAATTCCCTAATACCAGACGGTAACAGTAGCCGTTTAAAAAGAATTATATCTTTTGACAATATTTTCTTTTTCAACTATATTTTTCAGAAATTCTTTATTTTATTGAATTTTACTTGTGCATTGCTTCCGCTTTTAAACGGTAGTGTATGTATACATTGAAAAAAAATTCTAGTTAAAAATGGATGAATCAGAAAAATCTTGTAGGATTGATCAAATATTCTGGTTATTGTAATAAAACTCAATACCTTATAACTTATTTAGTTTTATCTTAATAACCAGAATTTCTATTATAATAATCAGAATATTTGATGAATCCTACAAGATTTTCGATCAGAAATGCTTTGTCCGTTCTTAACTGGAATTTCTTTTCAGTGTAGTAAGAGAAATTCGTCCCTCTTTGCAATTGTATCGAATGTTATATATAATAATCTTCATTGACTGACCAGAATTCGAAATTTATGTTCCTAATTTATCATCTGGAGATGCCTCGACGATATTAATTTGACGCTATATAACTCTTCTCGTCGATACTCGTAATTGAATTAATCCCAGCCATTGGCGTCTATCATAGACTAAATACCTATCGTACATTTTTTTTCCCTACCCGTGCTGACATACAACCGGCCGTTTATCTTCGTTAATCTCCATTTAGACCTTCGGCATGGCCCGTGGCGATTTGTCAAACGTAAGTAGGGGGCTTTAGCACGCGATAGAAGTTAATTTCGCGCGGTAAGTTTCCGACACCTATAATTCACAACATCCTCGACACCTTTCTGCGCTTGTCCTCCTCCGATAATTTCGCGGATTTTGCAATTTTTCGATATACCCGTCCGTCCTTGATGCGCGCGAGCGAGCAGGAAGAGAGCTAATCAATTATGATCGCCGCTTCTTTCCTCACCTCACGTAGCCGAGAGCGTAACGTAATGCAAATACTTTCTTACATGACGCTTACAAATCTCGGCAACTTTCTTTTTTCCGTAGTCTAACCGCGAAGATTCGACAGATGTGACACAAGATGTATAATATGTACCCGCGAGTGATACTCCGCCCACCTTTCCTCTACTTTCGATCACTTTCTTTCCCTTTCCCCCAAGGGCAGTCGAGAGATTTCGTCGTTTGGCCGGGTAATCAACGATGACTTCGATGAGATAGAGTAGATATATTAACGTAAAAATCCTTTCGATTTCGATTGGCGGAAATGACCGCCTCCTCGATACTCGCTAGGCTGTTGTTGCCAGAAATTCCGGCGCGGGCGATTCTAACGAGGCATCAACGCCAAGAATTTACCATCTATAAATCCGACGTCGTTACGACCGCTTTCTTCTTTCTCGCACGTAAGATTTAACGGTCACGGTTGATGGAGAATGTCGTAAGACCGTAAATCGATTTAATATATGGTCTTCCGCGCTACGCGCGGCGAAACTGCTTATTAAAACGAGCGACGATCGGTGAAGGACAATATCGGTTGAATACGCGAAGGTATCTTATTAATCGTGGCCGTCGCGCCGTGAAATGTCACAGGCACATTCCGACAGACTCGGTATCTGTGCGTCGACTTATCGTCGGGCTTCTCTAGGTCGCTAGGATTTTAGCAAAACTTTTAAACTGTATTTACAATGTAAATAAAGAAAGGCAAGACGGTTTGTTTCATAAATCGCAAAGAATTATTCGACTCGCGTGCCGGAGAACATTAAAGCCACACGCTGCCTCCTTGTCCCTCATTTTTATCCCGATGTGAATTTAATAGCCGATATTGCTGAATTCGGCCGTCAATCGCTCTCAAAGTCGATCGATCGTGTCGTAATCCATCATAGTCCTTAACGCGCGCCGTATCATTCTCGCGAAGGCCGTTTCGGAAATTAGAATGTGCAATCAGTTGTTTATCGAAACAAAGGACGTTTTGGAAAGTGGCTCGTAGCAGAAGACCGTTTGATGTCGAAACCCCACCGGAATTTTACACGATCCGCGCGCTTCGCGCGAGAATCAGGGATCAACGAGGCCTCGCGGTTCGCGCGAACGAAGACGCTAATTACGAGGCAAACTTCGAGTTGCAAAATGTGCACCGCGCCACACTTCCAGCGCAATCAAACGGGTCTCTCTTGACAGTCTCTCGCTTTTTTTCCCCCCGTTAAGATAACCGACGCGCGAGACTGTAAATATCGAAATATTCCGAAGGTCGGAAGAAAGTTTGGTACACAGCTTCCCGATCACGCAACCTAACGAAATGTTTCCTCGAAGAATTCAATAGTCCGGCGTTATATAATTGTGGTGTAAACGCGGTGTAACGTTTAGCGGCTCGGCGTGATAACATCACTTAGTCATCGTTTTCGGGCTCTTTCCCGTTGAATATGAAGCCGCCTCGACGTTGCTCCGCTGGCTATCGAAATCGGTTCCCGAAATCGTGTCGAGTGACAGCCGGTATGCAACTTGGACGGACTGTAAGTTATAAATAGAAGCTTTTAAAGCCTCGTGATACACACAAAGTTTGTATTATGTAAGTCATTACATAAGTGATATACAAATGGTGTACGCACACGGTTACAGATAAGGCAGATTGAAGTGATCGGGTCGAGAGCCTTTAGTTTTGATTTTTTGTATGTATATTATCCATCAAAAGTGCCACACGTTAGTAATTTTATCGTATAAGTGGGAAAAAGTCGATTGAAATGATTAACTTATCAACGAAAGCCAATCTTCACATATAAATTCGATTAAATAAAGCAGTTTATTGCATAATATTATAATTAAAATTTAAATGTAATTTGCATAAACAAGAAAGTATAATATTTGATTGATTTCTATTTTATTTAAGTTTTCGTGCGTTGTTTTTAATGATCAAGATCACTAGAAAAATCTTTTTGATTCTTTCTTATCAAATTTTTGTTTAAAACAGGATATCGTTAATAATATTGATTCCACCCAATTTATTTTTTAACCTGTGATAAAATTTTTTTTAAATTAATTCTCCAAATGTTTGCTACATGACTGCGAATCTTTGGGGGCTTTCTGAATTTTCTGTGTAGCAACTAAAAGAGAAATATGAAGTAACTCGCTTAGGTGTTAATTTGCGTCTTGCCGCGTACAGATAAAAAATTATTTGTCCCGCCAAAGGATTCTGTACTTAACCGAACTCGCGTCCAAAATGAATTGCACACACACACACACATCCAGCTCTTACATAAATCCAATTTGTAACCTGCCGTGTACCGATTTTTTTTCCTGTCACGTGCAGTTAACACGACGCGCAATTATTCTTCGTCGCGGGCAGAAAATTCGATCGACGGCGGAAGAGAACAAGTACTCGCGTTAATAATAAAAATCGGGAGACTTCAATAAGTAGCTTCTCCCGCGTCCTCGGACGTTGATGTCATGGAGCTTCCCTAGCCGGCGTGTTGCAACCAGTCGAATAATTCTGTTGCAAGATGTACCAGGAGGGTTCGACCGCGAGGCGAATCATGCGCTAAATACGAACGCGTGGAAAGTGAAATCCTCCAATCATCGTATCGATCACGTTCCCCATAAGGTTAAGAGAATCTTAATTTGTAATCCACCTGCGCGCGTGTTCCCTGAAGGGATTCGTGAACTTCTCGAGGTATGACTAAGCGCGAAATAGTTTCGTGTAATTAAAGATTCGATTGTATCCAACTTTTTTTTACAAGAAACATAAAGTGTTTACATTAAAGATGTAAATTGCATCCGATATTTTTTTTTAAATTCGATTACATCAAACTTTTTAACAACATCGAGTTTTTACATTAAAGATGTACACTGAAAAAAAGATTGATTATAATTAGTTATAATAATCCAGTCTTGATAAAAGTTACCAACAACCTTGGTGAAATAGTTTCAACTAAACCATTCATTATGACAAAGTAATGTTATAGAAAATGAAGTGATCATAATTGTTATCGAACATTTTATTATTATATTTGGT
>VBVQ01003741.1:0-17489 GCA_011636635.1 Tetramorium simillimum
GGGAGGGAGGGGGGGGAGGGTAAAACCCCGTACGCGACACGACACGACGGGCGCACGCTCCTCCTCATCGTGTCGCGTGTCCGTGACAGGATTTTCTCGAGAGCGAATCGCGAGCGCACGGTCGTCGACTCGTGTGTTAAATCCCGCGGAGGGATCGTCCCATATAAATGTTGCTGAAAACTTTTGTTCCGCGTATTCTACTCGTTTCGCTGCTCCCGTTGCGCCCAACAGATGCCTAAACTATCCTCTGGATTAATGGCATCGCGGTTTGCGGGACGGGTGCGCTGTTCCGCAGCCGGGAAACAAAAGAACATATGTCCGGAAGGCTATTTTTTTTTTTTAAATTAAATCTGTGAAAGCTTAAATCACAGACGATGAAATGGAAAAATTAAATACCGATAAAATCAGATCGAATTATTTTATTTTATATAAAATAATCTTAGTGTTTCGTTATTCGGTTCTTTTTTTTTAAGGGAAATGAACGTTTGTGCGAAATAATAGCGACTTTTAACCTAGTTAAACAATGGCGTTACTTTTTTTTTTAATTTTACAGACAACTCTAATGACTTATTGTTCGCTCTGTAAGCTATTAAGCTTGTTTTCCTGATTATAACCATTGGTAAAGAGACAATTTTGAGATTTCACGCTACCTCGCTTCTCCATAAAATTACGTCCCGTAAATGGACTTGATCACTTTGGGATTCAACTTTACGATTATCTCCATAGCACGAGTGTTACCGATTTTAGTCGGATCCGGATTCGATCTTAATGTATTCACTCTTTTCTTATTTCTTTTCGCCCCATTTCCTTTCTTATTCGCGAAAGGTGGTCGAAGGCATCGGTATCGAATCAGGCAGCATGCCAAATCGCACCAGCGGGAAGATAAAGAAAAAGAAAAGGACAATCGGGGCGGGAGCCATTCGCGAAAGAGTCTCCCCATGAAATAGCCCTCCTTCCTTAATCACCTTTCGTTTTTAACGGCCGCTTTTGAGGGAAGTGGGACGGGTAAACCGTCGCGCCGGTAAGTGCCACGGTGATCTACTTTTCATGTTCGATGTCGTCGTCGTACAACCTTGATATCGCGTATTATTTTTTTTTTATTCGACCAGCGTTTAATTAACTTAACGCTGCTGTCGCGCCGATCGATAACAATTTTCGCATGATATGTTACAATAAAGTCAAACGGTATTCAGGCTAACCGAAAGAGCTCCAAATTCGATTATTTGCTGTTATGCATGGGCGAAAAAAAAAAGAGGACTTGATAGCAAAAATTATTTCTGCAGAATGATTCGTTACATGTGGCTGATCAAATATCGATACACCGAGCGAATATACACGCTCGGTGAAATGTTAAAAAGGGAGGATAAATAAAAAAAAAAAATCGACGGCACAGCCTGCACGGCAGGGTATCCGTACCAATAGCAGCTGCACAAAGGGCTGCAATCTCCCGTATTCGCGGTAAAAACGAGAAACGACTTCTGGCGCGGGTTACGCAAGACACGGAAATGTATTGAAAACCTCTCGGGGATTGAAAATACGGGCACGCGGTTTGTTGCGAAGGTAAGGAGATCCCGAGATCGACGGAGCGTCGATTTAACCGCGGCACGTTTCGACGCGCCGCCCTACGTTGGAACGGTGTCTTAATTAATGCGACGTTTTAATTAATGGGAAATGAAAGAACCGTGCTCGCGAAAAAATCTCATCTACGTCTAAAGGTAAGGCTAATCGATCTGCGACGCATATTTTCCTATTTGGTTCCGCCGTCACGCGACCGATTCATAACGGTGCTTCTTACCTTCTCAGAGTCGCCAATCGTTGCTCCTGCGCCGTGATGTATCCGTTCAATGTGTCGATCAGCACAGCTTCCGTTTCGAGCAGCTCCTCCATATCCGCCAGAGCGGTGTAAAGTTCTGCCACGACGTCGCGTGCCGTCACCGACAGCAAAATCGTTACGACGGCTAACAGAGTCGCCTTCCTCATCTCCGACCGATCCTATTAATTAAAAAGAGATTTATATTATTTATAAAGTATGTGCATACATATAAATAATATTCAAATAATGTTCATATTTATAAATTTTTTTTCATAAATTTATGTATTTGTAAATAAATTTTCTGACGGTAAATATGAAAATTAATTTCACGGAAATAAAATTAACATTTCATTTTTCCAAGTTTCTTCAATAATTAATAGAGCATTTCCCAAAAAAATCCATTCACAGTAAAAAAATGATTTTTAAGCAATTATTAATAGCAAAAAATTAGCAAATAATTTTCATGTCTTATTGGTTACTCTCGCGATATACGAAGTGAGCCAAGCGAGAAAACCGGTCAGCATCGCGGAAAAGAGACAACAATACTTTGAGACTTTCGAGTATCGATTTAACACGCCTTTTTTAAAAGTGAATGGAAATCAGAGACGATTTGAATTCTTTCTGACAGAATTCTTGAAATGCTATTGAAGAACTATTGAAAAAATGCCGAGAGATTCTTATCCACGAATACTTGGAAAACTTTTATCGGAGAAACAAAAAAAATTGCTAAAATTCTTTTCGAAAGATGTCAGAAACTGTAGAACTCTTTTAGGAAGAGCTACTCTATTCCGAGTTACATCCAAGTTTTGAAAAAGGAATGTTACAACCCCGTGGAGATGTTTGTTATGTTGCTGCTACAATTGGCGTTGATCAATATACGAAGAGAGATAAATATAGAGAAATATGAGATTAAAAAAGATGCGTTTATGACGAATTCAACTGTTTAGGAAAATGAACATTTTTTGTCATATGCATCCGATATCGTGTTGTAAAATTCTATTCATTTTCTACGTCCTCAATTTTATTTTCTCCTTATTAAAAATTACAAAGGAATTATCCGAACTACGTATTATTCATCATTCAAACGATCACTCACGCCTCAATATAGCTGCTCGTCCTACTAAAGTTTCATCTCAACTTCGTGTAGTAGGAGTTGCGGTTCGCAAACACACATTGACTCGATTCCATTCCCGCGACAACCCATTGTTCCCCGTAAAAGAGCGACGCGAGAGTCCGGGGCCGCGTACTTTGGCGAACGCCGAAATTTTCCCACGAAAAGTGGAACTCTCGTAGCTTTGCCGTCGAAAGCCGCGGACGGGGATGATGATGTGTCACCGCGAACGTACGGATCCGCGAGCGCTCATGTTTGTGTTGCGAAAAGTTGCGGCTAACGGAGAACTGGAGTTTGCACTGATCGTACAATTTACACCTGTCGGATCGACGATTTATTCCGTCACGCCGACGATGGCACGTAAACTTCTCTCTCTCTCTCTCCTACCTTCTCGCCATCCAACATCCCATTTCATCCTCTTAAGCCACCGCGGCCGATCTCTCTCGTCCCGTGTCACCCTCGCGTAGCTTTTCTGCCTCCCTCTCATCCCACTTTGCGGCCGCGCTCGAGAGCCGTTCTCGTGGCGAGTGGATTGAGAGAGCGAAGCGTGTCAATACGCGAATAACTCGGCGTTACGATATTCGATGCTCGTGCAAAGCGCGAAGAGATTACGCGCTTAAAGGATCGCGACCACTTCGGAAGCATTCGCAAACACTTTGTGTGATAGCTTCTTCTATCAAAAGAGCAATAAGTGATTTGAAAACGACTTTATCGCGCCTCATCTCGATAAAGTTTACAGTGTCGATGGTGTTTATGAAACTGAGCAAATTCAATAAGAACAAGTATTGCCAAGAATGATGCTCTAGTATTGTTGTACATTCTGATGTCAATGGCACTTTTGTCGAATATTTTGTTCTCTTTTATTTTATATTTTTTCAAATGACCCCTCATTAAGTTGCACAAATAAATTATTCATTTAAATACAATCAATAATTTCCGATGTAAATTGCTATAAATAATTTCTGAAACTCATTCAAGAGATTCGCAAAAAAAAATTACTAATGTAACATTTAATGAAGCAATATAATCATTATTTAATTATATAATGTAATATAACAGTAATTAATAATATACATATCTATAATATATAACCAATAAATTGTAGCTACACCGCTCAAGGCCCTAATTAACTAATTACCGACTAAAGTTCTGCAAACGTCGCGAGAAGAACGTGTTGAAAAAAATGTACAACTTCTCGCGGCGGCATAATAATTCTTTTTGCGAGCCGGCGCGGCGAGAGGAATGTGGTGATGAAATGACAGCAATCCTCGCTGTTTTTCCACCGGCGGCTATTTTTTTGTCCATTCTTCCTCTCCTAATTACGTGTACCGTAAATTGGTTCAGCCCCCTCTCGACCCCGGTTTCATTGCTGCGCTCCCGGTAATCTTGAGCTTGAGGCGAATTAAACGTGACTCCACGGCCACGTGTATGTACACACGCGCGTAAAAGGCACGCATTGTTTTACTCGGTGACATTAATGAATCTCCTACTCGTTCTGGTATTTCAAACGAATCGCAGACTTTTCGTCGCGATCATTTTCTATTAACACTTTCACTTACTCGATCCCGCGCCGTGTCCCTCCCTTCGCGGGTTTTACTTTGCGCTTTTTGTCAGATCTTTGGGACAGCGCTCTTTGCGACGGCGGATTAAAGAATACTTAGAGAGGACGCGGGTTTCACTCCTAAGAGCTCCCTATCTTTTCGTGTTAAAAATTGAAAAATCAAAAGAGCACGTTAAATAATTTTACTTTCGCAAAAATTAAAGAATTAATGAAATAACATTAAGAAACGGAGTTGCCTGCATTTGGAGGCATTGCAGTGCCGGGAAGATTAATCGACTAGTTAATGGGAATCCTGAAGATCGAATGAAGTACTTTCTTGGATATTGCAATCTTCACTTACCACAAAGTTAGCTTCGCTAATCTAACTCCATTTTATAGTACGCTACAGATAAACCGCATGAGACACGTAAGATATGTGTCTTTACTACAGCGCCATGCGGCTTATACCTGTCATAAAAGATTACAGCACTCTGCAAATTGTCGTCCAAGTTATCCAATCAAATCGAAGTTTTCCAACCGCTAGACGCATACACACACATACACGCATACACACAAGCAAGGAGAACAAATTTATAGAATTTATAGAATTATGGAAGAGTTTCTCGAAAATGTCTATACGCATTATTGCAAAGCAAAAGCGGAGCACTACATAATACGACGGTGTAGCCGTATTTTTTTTTTCTCCTCTTTCTCCCGGTAACCATTTTTTTCGTGGGTCATCGTGATTCCTTTTAGAACTTAAGCCCCGTCTCGCGGTAATTCGCTCTACAAGAAAGTTTTTTTCTTTCGGGAAAAGTGCTTAATTAATGCCGGTTCTTCGGCGAGATTACGGGGAGCCCGGCCGAATTTCCAGCAGGACCAGGAGAATTCAAACAAAAATTACTTCCTCCATTCCGCCATCCGGCATACCAGTCCGGGAAAATTTTGCGCTAATTAGCAATTAACCGGGTCCAGATTCTCGCGCGCGATAGAATTTGCCGGCGCGCGCCTCTTTGTTCGATTCCGGATTCGTGCGTTATTCATCGACAACGTGTCTCAGTATTAAACAGCGAATGTCCGCGAAAGGCGAGAGCTAGCCTGCCTCGTAATCGAAACGGGAGACCATCAGACCACGTTGAATCGCGTCCAGGCGATCCTCGGATTTTTCGATCCCTCGAATCCGGACCTCCAAACTCACGTTATCGGGATATCGCGCGCTCAATATCCCGACCCCGGCGATAGCGCGGTCCCCCGTCCGTTATCCGGTCCTTGGAGGGACGACCAGTAAATGCCACTAATAAGAAGACCGCGGTGCGACAGGTTCGCGCGAGCAAAAAAAAGAGGCCGCCGATGATGGCTTTCAAAGCGCGTTGCAGCTTCAAAATGGTAATTTCACGGCCTCGCGAGCATCTCGCCCGCGGGCAATTTAATTCCGGATGGATGATCGCGCCGTCTCGTTCGTACTGTCCCTTTATTTTTCTCCGTCTGCCTTTGTCTATCCGGTCCGCGCGACGCCACCCGATCCCGTTCGAACTCGTTATATACCCCGGGCGCGATCTTGCGACTCCCATCCGCTCGCTTCTTTTTCGAAGGGTCGCTCTCGCTCGCGTTTCTGCCAAGGGTCGACACTCTTTCGTGCTGGCTTTTTGTATTTTTTCTCTTCTCGCGCCCCACTGACTCTCTCTCTTTCTCTCTCTCTCTCTCTATTTCTCTGTCCCCTTAAATTATTTCGATGGAGATTGCTTCTCGTTAGTATCGATCCGCGTTTACAGTATACGAAACTTTCCGTTCGCCATTAATGGAGGCGATCAACCGCGTCGTCGTCGTCGTCAATACTCAACTGGTGCTCAACACTCGTACAGATTATTAATTCCTCAGAATAATACAGGCTGTTAACACAGGCTGTGAACATTTACGGAGAAAATTACTCGGGAATGTATCGTTCGAAAAACATTTTAATGCGATTTTTCGCGTGTTAGAGGAAAATTATTCGAGTGACGCGCGAATATTTCAGTGACGGAAACCTACCGCAGGATAAATTGTTTACGAACAAAGTTATGTCTATTTAAATTTCTTTCATCGCTATATCCATCATTTTGTCCCAACTTAAATTAATTTAATACCGAGGGGCTCTTATTATTCCGATCCCGTCAAGATTCTCACGGTCCGGAATTCCGACGAGAAATTCTCGTCGACTAAGTTCATCGATTCTATACCTCATTGAATCTAGTCGCCACAGTCGGATTGGGCAAATGAGTAGAAAACGCTCTGCTGGATCGTCTCTTTACGCACCTCCTTGGAACGCTATTTGGAACGAATTAAGGAGCGAAGAAAATTTCATCAAGTGTTATCGTCGATAATCTGTCTGCAATCCAAGATGCCTTTCTTTCGCGTCATGTAAAAGTATCTAAAGTTGAAATCCATTTTATTTTAGTACATGTACAAGTCTAGAAAACAGTAGTATAGAAAACAATCTTATCACTAATGAAATCTTAAATCTCAAAGTGTTAAATAAATAAAACGAAGAGTCTCTCCGAGTCAGTCTATATAAATAAAATACTCGTTTTGTTGCGCTCTCCTTTTCCAATAGTTGAGTTTATTTGTCGGGCTCTCGTAATGTGCACGAACTTTCGTTAGAATTAAAGGTAGACTTGCTCAGGAGCCACCGAGTTCTCGAAAACCGGTCTAATGTACCCCGTGAAATTTCGAAACTCCCTGATGCCATCGCGCCCTCAATGCGTCGCGCGCGGTCACTTACAAGAGCCGCCCTCGTGAGACGAGAGGCGAACTTGGCGCGTATTCCTGGTAATTAAACTTAAACTTCCCGGGAAGCGATATTGTGTGTATATAGGCTACCGAGAGAGTATCCTGGAGTATTTCGTTACCGAGTTCGAGCTGTGTGGGAGAGGCTGATTTTCCTGATAAGTAGGCAAGCGCGCGACGGGTATCACAAGAGAGACGTCGAATGACTTCCCGAACAACTTACCGGAAGTAAGTTCGCTAACGCGTCAAGTTACTTTGCAATTTTCCAAACGCACAGCGTAGAATGTGTCACGGTGCCTTTTCAAACTATTATTAATTTCACTTCAACAAATATCGTAGATTGTCGCGCTGACGCCACGAGCGTGACATTTCCCTTCTCTCATCTCAAACCTCGTCTAATATACCTCTCACGCGCATCATGTAATCTTACGCGTTTATCAATATTGCAACGACAGGAAAGTCTCGTTTTTTCCTTCTTTCATAACTCGCGTTTGTTTGAAACCAGCGCTGACACCGCGCGGAGAGATATACACGTCTATGAAAATGGCGTAGCACAATAGCACGATGTGCCTTTTCCGTATATAGCACATAGCTGTCGTTCGAATGTAAGCTGGATGTTTACACGAGCTGCGAACAAGCAGCCGATGAATTATTCCCCGCCATTCCCGTTTTTCCATCGCGATTGGCTCGAACCTGCTCTGCCAGAGATTTCTGCGGAAAATTTTTTCCACCCTTGTCATCGACGGCACAAAGTTCGGTCGTTTAATATCGGGGAAAGATCCGCGAATACCGTTCAAACTAATGAAGGCAATCAAAACGTGTCAGCTCGATATAAATTAATGGAGGGATATCGTCTGGTAACGAAATAATCAAATTATATAGATACTATATAAAAAGGAATTAAATGACATAATAAATTAAGCACAATTAATGAAATCAATCTGAAATTAGACTCGCAAATAAAGTATAACGTA
Source organism: Tetramorium simillimum (assembly GCA_011636635.1). Taxonomy (NCBI): domain Eukaryota; kingdom Metazoa; phylum Arthropoda; class Insecta; order Hymenoptera; family Formicidae; genus Tetramorium; species Tetramorium simillimum. The sequence continues at coordinate 8,202 of VBVQ01003741.1, forward strand.
ATAAATTAAATATATAAAATTAAGAATAAATAATTCATATCTCAATTTATACATATATACACACATATATATATATATATATATATATATGTGTGTGTGTGTATATATTTAGTATAGTAACCAATTTATAATAGCCGCCGATTACAATTAGCCACGTGTTTTAATTTGTATCAATTATTTATTTTAAATTATTGATTGCAATTATTCGTAATAATTTGTATTATACCGAGAGGATTTAATGTGTTTAAATTTAATTCCACTCTTGGAGAACGAAATGGAGAACGAACGGAGAAAAGAGTGGATGGGAAAGAAGCGAGACAATGTACGATGGACTGCGGTTTCTGTATCGTGTGTGTTCCTTCGTTCACTTTGCAGCAAGCTTTCAACGTCCGCTCCACCGAGGGTAGACGTGTGTGCACAGTCGAGGTCGGGGAAAACGTTCCAGATCAGTTTCCAAGCCGGCCCTTTTTTTTCCCCTCCGCTCGTCCCTATCGACATCCACGGAGCTCGTCCGACCCGCGGCGAAATGCGGCGAACGTCCACCAGGGATGGGCTTATCGAACGTTGCGTCTGGCCGACGTTCTCCATTTTATCTCGCGGTGGGTTTCTCGTTTCTCGGATTTTTATCGCGCCCACCGCGCAGCACGCGGTGTCGTTTCTCTCGCGTGTTCCGCATCTCTACGACGCGCGCAGGCTGTCCTCCAATACACATATTTTCCACGTTCTTTCCTCTCCCTTCCGCGCATCATGAGCGTTGGAAAGCGACCGTTAAAGATAGACGTCGTTACACCGGCGCCAATATATTTTGACGCCTAGAAATACTTTCCTACCCCGCGCAGTAATATGCGAGTATTTTTTAAAAATATTAAATATTTATCGGCGACTGTACATATATCTCAAATCTTTTAGTGCTACGAAAAGAGCTAACGATTATTCGATAATCTCGTTTAGTTTATTCAAGAAAAAAAAAAAGAAGAGGAGTGACATTTGGAGATTGTTTTTCGTGCGAGATTTGTAATCGGACAGCCTTGCTGTAACGCGACTGAAACGCGAACTAAAGTTATCCTCCGTGTGATACGAATCGCCACAGCGCGCGACAGGCTCTAATTTCCATTCTATTTAATTTCTGCAACTTGTTCGCAGCGGTGACACGAAGTTCGTAACTCGCCCGACAAGCCGAGTTGGCGACTCGATTTACTCTCTCCCATTAAGACCCGTCGTGTGACTTTCAACGTTTTATAAGATCGCGTAACAGTGTCCATGATCCGGCGTCTCGTCGGGGTAACATTCATTATCTCGTTTACGTGGTCGCGTTTCATCGAATTGAAAGGTTTCGAATTGGAAGGAACAGCTCACAATGCATAAGGTGTCCGAAGGTAAAGCACAGGGAAATAATGGACCGACGTTGTTTCTGCGCGATCGGGCTTCTTTATGTCGCACCGTCGCTGCGTTGCCCTTTTCGCTTTTCAAATTAAAGAGAACGCGCGCGCGAAGAGGCAGCGTAAAAGCATACTTCAACGTACTTCCATAAAAGTAATTGATTTCATCTGTTTTTGCGGTGTTTTGTTATACGCTTTTGTTCACGTCGACTCTGTTGCCACTCTTATGTCTACCTGCACTCTTTAAATTAAAGGGGATGTGCGCTGTGAATGCGTGTCACCTTTCTTGCACCGACTTTCTGTCTTCTCCCTTTTCAATTAAATCACGTGAAAGGGTCAGACGCGCTAATGGAACATTTTGAAATACTTAAATTATGTTTCCACGTTATCGTCGATTATGCAGAAATAAATAAAGTAAAAGACAATGTCGTAATTAAATAAACTCTTTTCTTTTATACAATGAACTTGCATTCATTCACAGCGAAATAAAGAAGAAATGAAAAAATTATAGAAAATATCAGAAATATTTCACATACACGTAATATATATGTATATAATGTTAAAAATAATATCTTGCGGGAGTTGGGTGAAGCCGCGTAATTTATGAGACTTGAAATTGCATTCATTTTCCTCTCTCGACGTTGTCATTAATTATACAGAATGATTAAATTAAATATTGCACGCGTGCCTTATATATTATGTATAATATAATTACGCAGAAAAATATATTTTGCATAATTATATGTATAAAATATAAATAAAAGATTGAAAGTAGTATTAATGCGGTCGGTACATCTGTACTGGATTGGGTAAAAGCGCACTGCTGTAATCCGCGAGATTTGAAGCAGCGCGTAAATCCTGCAAGGTGAGCGGCACTGGATACACAAGTGCACACACACACACACACGCGCACACACACGCGCGCGCGCGCATGCACGAGTACGTAAACGTAACGTTACGAATAGCCACCGAAATTTCACGGCGCGAGTAACAGACTTCCGCCCGGCGGAAATGCTCGATGCATCGGCTTCATTCCGGATTCATTCGGAAAATGAATTTTAGATTACGGCGCGAGCTGCATATCCGCGGTTGCACCTGTGCTCTCCGAAGCTCGCGGGCGAAACCGCGCCGCTCGTAATTCGCGACACGGCGCTGCTGCTCATATGCGTTTTAAATAAATAAGCAAATAAATGAACAAACAAAGCACGCGAGAATTGCAAGTTTCGCGTTGATCTGGCGAATGAGAGGGGGAGAGAGAGAGGGTGAGCGAGAGATTGCATAGTTTATTAACGCATTTAGCCTACTAATGCATCGCGCTGCCCTCGAGCAACGTATTGAAATACAGCGAAATACCGTGCTTTGTTAGTAAAAACAGACATTTTAGACGTTCTTCTCATAAAACACAACAAGCGAGTTCCAATATTAACAAGACGAGTATAATATTTCCACGATAAAACGCGATAAAATGCGATAAAATGAGTAAATTCAATACAGCGCCGTCGCCGTCGACTTGCTAAAATCGGACTTGCTGAGCGGACGGGACTTAATGAGCCGTTTGCTCAAAATAAACCGACGACAATCGTGTCATCGAACGATACGATAAATAATTAGCGGATCCCACAAGTTTGGCCGTTGAACCTACGACGTCGTTTATAAACGACGCGTTGCCTCCCCCACGTCCCCTGTGCAGGGTGGTTTATTACGTCCTTCCTTTGTACCATTATGCTTCGCCGCCGCCCATTTGTCTCCTGCGCTCTCGTATTATGCGTAAATGTAGTGCATCGCGGATAGACCAAGCTGTCTCTATATTACACGTTTTATCACGGGAATAAACCCGCGACGCGACGCGGCGTTGATTTAACGTGCAAAACTTTTAATATAAATGTGAAACCGAGAAGGGGAACAAAAGGAAGAGGTGGAAGGACGGGCGCTCGCTGCCACCGCCGCCACCGGTGTTTCTTCATCCTTTTATTTCCGGACGCCCAACATTAATTAACATCCACTTTTCGGCGCTCCTTGCATTTTTACGATTGAAACGGACGTACGCTGTGTGTGTGTGTGTGTGTGTGTGTGTGTGTATATGCGTTATGTAAATTCAATTCGCGAGATGCTTGTATTTTACGACCTGCGGACTCTCAGGAAATAGGAATGACGCTAATAGCGACGGTATTATGCGTTTCCCCGCGACGTTTTATTACGGTCGTCGTGACGCTTCGCGGAATTTTTCCTTCCCTAATGCCATTATTAAACGCGCATTATCATTCAGACGGAATTTCATTAGGTACATAAAATTACTGGCCCCAATTGAAGCGTTACATAATTTAAGCTCGCAGCATAGCGGGACGCTGTTATTTGCGGCTTATTTACGTCGGAGTCTTTTGCGAACAACATCTTTAAGCGTATCGGGTCTAATGCAACTTTCTAATTAAGTAGCATTCCTGCTGTCCCTCTTCAGTATACCATGTCATCCTAAAATTGGTGACTGACATTTTAGAGAGAGCTGTTTTATAGCTATGTGACTTTCCTATCAAGAGGCTGTTCTGGCATTAGCACTCAAAAAAAAAGTATTTTACGTTCAAAGTGATTTTTCCTATAATCTCATATTCTAAGCTTACTGTTTTACAGCAAACATATTCCTCTTTCAATAAAGTAAACGATACTTTTCTCTCTCAAATATTCTTGTTTGTACTAATTTCAGAAGAATCCTTTTGAGGTCGATATAAGAGTAAAAGCCTACAAGATTTAGAGGATTCTACGTATATAAAAAAAAATTTTTTTTAGTGAGAAGCCTTTTTGTTTTTTAAATTTCTTTCTCTAGTGATATCCTGGGAAGCAATAACCAGAGTGCCTTCCCATTGCTTTTCTGATAAGTCTTGGATGAAATCGAGGCATATTTGGGATAAAAGGGTCGGAATTGAACCCGTCGACTATAAGTCTCGTTAATCGGAGTACGTGGGGACAGGCATGCGGTACCTTCTGCGAAATTCTTTTCTTCTCTTCATGCCATACCGCGTATATTGAAATTACGCGACATGCTAAACGCACCGTGCCGAACTTGCTCGGTAGCGTCATAATGCCGCGATAGAGACAGAGAGACGATCGCCGAGACCGGCGGGTCGTTGCGGTGTGCCGCGGCGCACGTTTCCGATCTCCGTGCTGAAGCTGCAAAGCCCATCATTGTCATCGTCAGCGGCGACGGAACCGACGATCGCCGCCGACTGCCGGCGCGAAAATCGGAAACGGCCCCTCCCGCCGGGGAGGAAACGCTAATTCCGCGATTTGTAACGCGGTGAAATCGCCGATGCGCGACACGCGCCGCAATTACCGTTCCTGCGAAACGTGCAACGGCGGAATGCGCGACGGAAGGCTCGCGGTTGTGTGTCACCGGGCGAAACAGCTACGCCGTCGTTTTCCGGCCAAAAACAAGCCAGCGCCGTGCGCCAGCTGCATAATGCAGAGAATTCTTGTAATATTAACTGTCCCGGTGCCAAACGGCGTCAAGCCAAGTGACCCCGGATAAACCCTGAAATATTATTGCGACTTAATCACCGCCGTCGCGTCGGTCGAACCGCTCCAAAATCCAACGCAACGTTTTACATCAACTTGTCATTTGTAAAATTAATAAATGTTGATCGAGTCGCGAGTGTATATTATCTCCATTTGTCGGTCCAAGGTGTTTCAAAGTTCAACATTCGTAAATAAAAATAAAATGTATGAAGGAAACATATGCGGTGGAAGAATATCGCAAGGTATTTCGAAATAGAAATTGAATCGGGGCTAAGGAAAAAGTGTACGATGAAAAAGGTTGAAGAGCAAAGGGGGGGGGGTGTATAGTCTACGGCGTCGTTGTTGGATGCAAGAGGAAAGTAGCTTAGCCGAGTTTACCACAAGCTGAGTCCACATCGGCGGAGGATTATTTTTGGACATTCTTCGTGCCTGCGCGAGCACCCGCGCGAGTTGGGTTAAGTAAGCATCGGCGGCGCAACGAGGAACCTCAGGCTTTCGATATTGAAGTTACTTTTTCTCAGAATGCTCCGCTCACACAGGGCATTAACCCGACGGAATTCCGACGCACTTTGGAATGCCTCCGAGACGCGGCTTATTAAATTTTCCAACTACTTTTATAGGCGTGTGCATCCCACCCGCCCCTATCATTCGCCGCTTTACCGCGCGATTTTTTCCCTTCGGGGAATGCAGTCCTTAAAGTATTCCGTAAAAAAAAAAAAAAAGGAAACCGCCGAGATTCCGATTAATCCGAGAGAACAATGTACGAAAAAAAAAAGCACAATTTGCGAGAAGTAGATTTCCATCTGCGAGAAGAAAATGAGCGCTATATGCCTCTTTCCATTTTCCGCCAATTCTATATTTTGCCCTCGAAGGAAGGCTTTTTGACGCATCAGATTGCATCGCGAATTACGCATATTGAAAATCTGATTCCGCCGGTGTTCGGCTTACTTTCACGCAAAGGAGCGCGTCGCGACGCGTTAATGTCAAACGGGGAGAAGTCAAATAAAAATCGACGAGCAGGAACGACAGAAGAAATGAGACGAGCACAAACAGGCAGGCACGAAGGGAAAATATTGGGGCGAAATGAGGGAAAATATAAAGCTGTTTGGTGAAAAGCTTTAAACGCGAGCGGGTACATGCTGCGCTCCTACGCCCGCGCCGTACACGCGTTTCGTAATCGTCTCCGTGAGGAAGCGTTCGTTTCCGGTCTACGGGCCCGCCTCGCTTTTCCTCTTACTTCCACAAGTTTTTCGCGCCTTTACCTGTCGCCCGACCGACACGGCAGATGACACGGGGGATGATAAAAGCGATTCGGCGACGTGGAAATGCACGGGAAGATGCGCGCGCGAAAAAGCGCGAGAATTATTGCCAGTCGCGCGCCTAATGCCCAAGCTCCTCAAAGCAGCTTAGACAAACGGAATTATCGCGTGCTGTGTACAAATGCCGCATATAACTTTGCGTCATCGCTCTACTCGCTCTACTCGCTCTACTCGCAATCTCACAAAAACGACCGGAAATATAATAAATTTTAAATATACATTCGCTATTATTTACATATTTTATCAAATTACTTTTAGAGATACAGAGCGTTCAGAAATTTCTGAATGAAAAGCGTAAAACATTGAATGTGATTTTAATCATACGTTTTGCGACAAATTTAATCCTTTTATAATATATTAAGGTTCTAAAACAATAAATGAAACCGAAAATTAATTTTCTTTATAATAGTTAAATAAATTTAAAATAGAACAAAAATCATAAAATTCCCGTACCTTATTAAAATTCCTTGATTTAGCCAATGAAATTCAGAGATGCGAAAGTTTTCCAGAGACGTGAAAAACTTGATGAAATGCACATCAAAGAGAACGCATTAAAGTTTCAAAACGATTTCGCATATACTAATAAATTATAAATGAAATTCGTTCTAATATTAAATACAAAAATATCTGACGAATTTTTGATTGAGAATGGAAATGTATGCGTGCCCACATTTGTAATTATCGCACGAGAACATTTTCGTTCTGCTCCAGAGAATCGATTTTTACGTAATAAGATTATAAAGTCGCTAAATGTGAAAATAAACAACTTATTATTTTATTCATTGTAACTGCATAAGTCGACATCGCGCATTTACATTAGACATGGTTCTCAAGCGGATTTCAAGCAGAGAAACATCGTTCTCACGTGTAACCTACCCAATTCTATGTTTTTCCACAATTCTAGAGCTCCCTGCACGTTTCAGTCAAATTTACGATAGCGTAACCATTTTTAGTACATAATTTAGTACAATATCGGAAGAAATGGTATTTCTCGCAACTTGACTTCCAGTTGCATAATGTATTCTGGATGATTCGAAAGATGACTTGGACAAAATGTATAAATGTATTATTTGTCGGCGGACGGGGTACCTTCTCGCGTCAAATTCTATCGAAACTCATAACTGGATTCTGGAATTTTTCCATTTACTATATCGCTTTTCCGATGTTGCTGGATGTTGCCGTGGATGTTTAATATATTCGTCGCTGCATCGTTCCTCTTTCACTTAATTCGCGCGCCATTTAAAACTCGGCATGATTTCCGCCGGTCTTTAAAGCAACATTACGGGCGGCGAAGGAAAGCGAGAATTTGGCATAATGTATCGCCCGGCCACCGGAGAAATGTATTATTCATCGCTATGACTGCTTATGTCCTTTCTGACTATCCGCCGCGCCCTCCCTTCTCCCACTTCTTCGTGTATTCAAATGCGCCGCTAACTTCGACGTCCGCATTCTGCTACCGCTCGTGCATCTCCTTCCACTCACCGCCGTCTTACCTCTCTCTTTTCATGTCATTTTCAAATTTTCATAAAAAGTATATTTCACAATATAAAAGCAACTCTCCCATTCGCGCAAAATTTCATGTTAATCTTTTCCGCGCCGTTTCATCCGCAGATTTATAGCTCGACATTTGCGCGAGATGTAAGACGCGCGGATATTTTTAACTGCAGGAACAAGAAATAATATTCTATTGATAGAAACGATCGCCTTCAATATTTGATAGATAAATAAAATTCACGAAGCTTTGAAACGTTCGGGCAGACGTGCAACTCGCATCTAAAATGGACGAAGCGCGAAATCTCGAACGATTCGGGCGCGTTTATACCTCGGATATGCTCTTTGCAGATTTTATCGAGCATGCTTTAAGTACGGACGCTGCATTACGTGACACTGGGCACAATTTAAGAATATTACGAGCAGCTCCAGTTCAACGTCGCTCGTCATCGACGTCGCGATGTCTGCTCGATGACGGACAGCCCGCCCAGGCGGTCGTCTCCGTCTTCGCGTCTCCATTCTATCCCACTTCCATCCTTTCTGTCCCTCTTGACGTGCGACGTGCAAATGCATCCACGAAAGGCTCGCAGCCTTTCGTTCGACGACGTGTGACGAATCCACGAGAAAGCACATTTTTCGGTTCAGGACGAGGGGATAAGGAAAATGGGGGGGGAAAAAAAAGAAGAAAGGAAGATGAAAACGCGAGGAAAATATCGCGCGCGCGGTGATTCTTGTGCGGATACGTGGCGGGAATTCGCGCTGATTTTCCGCGAGGCTTGCTCGCCCGGCGCGAGGACGAAGACGTAGGCGCTTTCCGCGCCGCGACGCTGATATTCCGCGGATGCGCTTCTTTCGTCGACGCGAGGCAATATCGCAGACGACGCAATACCGCGCGTTACGTTGAGAAGATGTTTCGCAATGACGGCGCCTCCGATTCACGGCCGCGGCTCGCGGACGTTTATTAGAGTCGAAGTATTAGAGATACAGGTACCACATAACGAGTCGTTGGATAAAGATGTATGATACAAATAGCTGTGCTCGCACGTTATCGGAAATTCCATCTATTCGGATATTGACGCTGCTTGAAATACGAGGGAAATAGTTTTTCCGAAGGGCAAATTCTTCGGGAATACCTCGTCGAGCGCGACAGCGTTAGTAAGTGAGTAAGTTCTCGCGACTCTTACGCTCTCTTTCTCTCTCTCTCGCATAAACAACTTTTACGTCAACGAAAGCGTGGACTTACAAAATTCACCATGCACTTTGTTATCAGAACGGCATGGAGACTGTAATCTAAGTTTCCGACGGATTTTGAAGTGGTTGGACAAGCGTCACGACGTTTCAATATTTCAAGTTGCCGAGTAGCAAGTCGCAGATTGACTATCAGAGTTCGCCTTCGAAAGTCCGCTTTTGTTGATCTAATTTCCCACATTTAACTTTATTGTAAATCTTTTTCAGTCTCTATGTATTTTTTAAATTATAATTAGTGAAAAAAATTTCTTGAGAAAACGTTCTAATTGTCGACATAGATACATACACACACACACACACACACACACACACACACACACACACACACACACACACATATATAT
>VBVQ01003742.1:6818-17480 GCA_011636635.1 Tetramorium simillimum
GGATAGTAAAACGGGCACTCGCATATGGACGTTCACGCACGTGAGGGTACGTCGTGATTTATTTTCCGGCGTCGGAACGGTACGGACGCTTTCTTACTTAGCGGGCAACTTTTCCGCAGGCCCACTTCTATATAAATCACGAAGGTGATAATAATAAGGTCGTTACGACGTTGAATGCGTACTGCGCGCCGGTGATTTATCGGCGGGAACGATAGTCCTGTTAATATCTTAACAAGCTGGTACACCTGTTACCCTTGTTTAATTTACAGGGGAATAAACTCGGGAGAGATATTTCCTACGGCAAGCGAAGGGAAAAAAAAAAATATTTTTCCACCGTTCTGACGCCGGCTACACATCCGACGTGTTGCACGGGCTGTATGTACATACAAAAATAGCCGCCGTGCAGCAGCGGCACGCCTCAAACGCATCGAAGTCACCGAAGTGCGGTTTTTGGGGGGACAGAGGGTTGGCAGAAAGGAGAGACACTCGTGACTGAGAACGAGGAAGGACGCTCGCGAGGCCTTTATCCCTCTTAGGGTGGCTACGGTCCCGTCAACCCCTCTTGGAATGAAGAATCTCTCTCTCTCTCTTTCTTCATCTCCCTCGTCTTCCTCTTGGTCGTTCTCGAGACGAGATGCACGTAGCATGACTAACTACCATGACTAACGAGTCGGGCGAAGTGCCACCGAGGAATCTTGGCTAACCGAGCGAGAGAGAGAGAGAGAGGGAGAGTAGGCAAATACTTTCGGATCGAATATTTCGAGCCGCGCTCGTGGGGTGGTCCTCTCGAATCCTCGAATTCTCGAATTATCTCTACATGTCGGACGGAATGAATAAACGAATAGGCGCCGCGTGTGATTAAAGACGCGAACAGCATGCGGAGGTAGAAGCGGGAGAGGCGACAGGTGTTAAAAATAACGCTTGAAAAATCACGTGTGTTACACGAGCTGCGCGTTAGACCGAAGGTTCATATATAATTACTATAGGCTCATATATAATTACTCGTGCGCCTTGGAGATTCTCAGATCTCATATTTCCGACGTTATTCATTCATGTAGTATATACGAGAGTCTAGCCTCGCCACGGCTCGTTCGGCGAGGTTTGAGATTTTATCTACGGTGATTATTTAGAGACCGTGGTTTATAATCGTGATGAAGTGAAGTCTTGGGATTTCTGTACGAAACAAACGTAAATGGAAATGGGCCGATGGAAAGGGTCTTAGTCGTAGCTCGAGCGGCACAGATGTATTGTGGACACTTGCTCATGATTTAAGCTTAATCGCGCGATTTGAATGGCAGAGAGAGAGAGAGAGAGAGAGAGAGATACAGGGATGAGAGAAATGGTTGGAGATGAACACCTAATGTCGGTAATCAAAGTTGTAAATTGGATCGGATTTAATTCCCTTCGCCATTCCTATTCCTTAATGTTTAAATGACAAAGAAACAAAGAGAGAGCGACTTATACGTTTAATTAGATAGAGTTTAATTTTGATCTTCCTGATTACCTGCGTTAAAAATTATTTTTAAAATTAATCCGATATTCACACAACACAATTTATTAATCGTTAAACATACGCAAATTATTTTTGCTGAGATTCTAATATATATTCAAAGTGAATTTTGCAAGTATAAAAATAATGAAAAAATTTCTCGTTAATTGAGAAATATAAAATATATTTAAAGGGTATAATTATATTTACAGAAGAGAGTGCAACAGAGGGGAAAAGAAATCTACAGATTATATCTCAAACAGGCGCTTTTACGATGTTTGAAATCGATCATCTGTCTTAAAATTCCAATAAAGCCAAGGTCCAGAATTTACTGACTTTCCCTTCTCTCTCTCCCTCTCCCTCTCCCTGTCCATCTGTCTTTCCCCCTTTCGTTTTCTCTGCTTCCCAGCAGGTCCGTCGTAAAACTCTTCGCATAATCAAAGAAGTAGAGTTGGTCGCCGACTTACGAGTTAAACTATGACGATCGATTGCGCATTCCGCGTCGAGAACTTCGAGACTTAGTGAGCCAAGACGGACGACCCGTTTCGGCGGCCGCCGAAAGCAGGAAGGCTCGTGATGCAGCTCGCTAGGTCAGTGGACCGCACACGGGAAAGCACGTTAACAGGATTTTCATTCAAGCCCTTCTCTCTCTCTCTCTCTTCCTCTCTGTCTTTCTCTTTCGCTAGGTTTCTCGCTCCGAGGTGGAATGAATTTTTCAAAGCGCGCCAAGCGTCCCAGGACGAAGGAAGGCTTACGAGTGGAGCCTGCACACGAGAACATGAGCTCTGAATGTTTCGTTCTAATCGCATTAAAGCTAAACGCTTTCAAGGCCCTCGTAAATATACTTTCCCTCCTCTCTCTCTCTCTCTTCTTTTTTTCCTTTCTTTTTCCGCGCAGCTGAGTAACATCATTTTTTTAAACGGCCGCCGTTCGCCGCGAATGAACGTCGATGCGAGAATCGATGGGGATTGCCGACTATCTGGGGAAACTGTGAACGTTTCGAACAGGAAGAGAACGGCGGTCCCCATGCATTTTTTATGATACCATCCGCAACGAGCGACGGCTCGAGAACGAGAATCTCTCGATGCGGTCTCGTTAGAGACCACGTTACCGCGTAGTTGCGTATCTCAGAGAAGTTGACTTCACGCAATCTACAACGAGGGTAGAACCTTCATTTCGTGCAAACGACGTTCCTCTAGTACCTTGCTATTGATCTCTCTCAAAATTTACGACATTCAAATTTAATACGATATTTCGATAGCTATGAAATTAACTCCGCTCTATTCTGTTATTGATGCTCCATTGTCAGATCGATACGCATATTACGAACCTCCTATCATTATGACGATAATGATCCGCTCATTTATTATTGAAAAATTAATCGTACAGAAGAATATGTCGTGACGCATTGGATTAACAAAACATTGGCTCGGTACACTTTTTTTGGTGGTTCAATTTAAACTTTATCACTTTCTATTCGCTTCGAGATTCGCCAAACGAATCATTGACGATTTAAAAAAAAAAAGCGTACTTAATTTCCTCTCTCTCTCTTCCTCTGCCTTTAAATTCTGTCATTGTGAAAGTTCGAGCTCCCTCGACCCGTAGTAGGAAAATGCGATTCAGTAACGAGACTTAATCTCCAGGTGCTGCAAACTACTACTACTATTACTACTACTACTCACAAAGTTGCTTTACAAGCGGATCCAATTAGGAAGTTTTGCATATTCCGTTAGGTTTCGTGGACGCGGTGCGTTTGGAGGCGTGCGCAAATTAAAAAAGAAAGAGAAAGAAAAACACATACACAAATAGGTCCTCAGGATCGTAATCGCGGATTCGCGTAACGACTTCCGTCGTCGTAACGACTTCACGTCGGGGGACGCACGCGTCGGCGAGGCGCCGTGCGTACCTTCGTCGGTGTACATGGCGGAATCGCTACGGCGAATCGCAAGTACCAGCCTGTACGATGATTCCTACAACGGAAACGTACGCACTTTATTCGTACTGCATTGAGTATATTTTCGTATTCAAAACGTAACATCTTTCTTTTCCAAACTTAACATCATAAATTAATAAATAAATATATATATATATTTATATTTATATTCTTCGTATGTATTTGCTTATGCTTCGTATAAATGTGTTCTTTGTAATTGTCCCTAAATATATTCGGTGTGTAATGTGCTTACAGAGTAAAGATCGTAACTATTATTGCTTCAATTTACAATTACTTCCTACGAACGAGGGACCCCTCCCTCTGTCGGTCGCAAAAGAGGGAAAGAAGTCAGATTCGCGACTTATAACGTAATTTGCTCCCTTAAGCGTGTCTCGTGTGGAGGAACGTGTTAACGTAATTTTTTTTCAGCGGACAAGTCCGCGCTCTTTTATTAACGGCGCTCTCTCGACTGCAGCTCGAATTTGCAAATCCGAGTATTCGGATAACTCGCTCGATTTGAATTACAAGAATGAAAGATCAGATATCTGGCAATCGGTCTTTCATGAAGATTATAAATATTTGAGTCAAAGACACATAGTCAGCAGTTATCAAAATTTAATAATTCATATCCGCCGTTTATTTATTACCCGAACAATTTGTGGAAATTAATTTGTGAAGATACTAAGTAAATATTTGAGTAGAGAGATTCGGATTCGGATATTCAAATACTTACAGACAGTGCGGAACCGAGTTTAAGCTTAAACGAATGTTTCGGATACCTGGGCGTTTCGGGGAGGGGAGGGGAGGGGGGAGAGTGGGATAATAAGAGTCCTATTAATCAACCCCTACAGCGGTTGTGACAATAGCTTAGGTGTGTGAACCCCGAGTTTGGAACGGACCTTAGAAGAGTATTAATTTCTAAATAGCTAGTAATCTCTACGAGGATTTTTAATCGACTAACGCGACGCAGCTTTGATTTGATTTGTCACTACTTGTTCAAACGGATCCGGCGTAACGTACGTACGTCGGGCAAAATCGGGCCACTGCATTCGCACTGAGCCAGCGGATTTCAACTCTCGCAATCCTCGCAAAATAAATACGGGTCCTCTCTCGGGTGTTCTCTTTCCCTCTTATGACCCGGCCAGTACAACGCACTCTCGCGCACCCGCACAATTTACATTCCGAGTCAGATTGTGTTCCCTCAGTGAGAATGCAATCTGGCTCTCTCTTTCTCTCGTTCTCTCTCTCTCTCTCTCTCTCTCTCGCACTCTCTTTCTCTCTAGCAACGACGCAACTATCTCGGAAGACATTTCATTTTCACTCGTCCACGGTTGTTTCTGTTTGTCCTGGGGGGATAATTTCAGCGTGCTGCGCGCCGTGACCCCAGCGGTTTCTTACGAGCCGAAAGCACCACCCGTTCTCGTTCGAGCAACAGAATTTCGGATAATCCGCTTTCCCGACGACAACGTCGACGACGACGGCGACGATATCGATCATTCTTCCAACGCCAAGTGGAAAGTAATGTCCAGCCACAATCTCGACGCCGCTCTCTCGCGTCTTACCGCCGGTACAAACTGTCCGCAACACACGGAGAGGACGTCGTTCCTTTTCTCCTCCTTTTTCTTCCTCCCCTTTCCTCCGTGCCGCCGCGAACGAACGTTACCGTTGCTCAAACTTTTAGCCGTGCACGGTGCACCTGCAGTCCGTTGGTCCTCGTATGCAATGAGACGTAGCGTGACCGATATAACGAGAGTTAACACGGGTATAGGACCGATCCAAACGATATCGCACGTCGCGTAAATTTAACGGTCGAATAGCGATCCAGGGCGTGGTGCAAATCTTTCGTATTTCTCTCGCGCCATTCCCGCAGCTGCACTCCAAGTCCCAGTCGCACACACCCTGGTCCTCTCGCGTATATAAGTACATATATATACGGCGCAACGCCTCGAGTATCAAGACGCCACGCTGAGGCAATAATCCCGAGACAGTTTCGGATAGTTAAAGGCCCGTGATACGGAGTCGACGGCGTCCGGTTCCGTCTAACGGCTAGACTATCCCCCGGATTCCCGCTGATTACCGCGCCGCGGTTGAACCCCACCAAACTTACGTATTACGACCTCCGACGACGCCCCCCGACCTCCCCTCATACAAAGACGACGTGCGGTTTCTCGGATAGCGGCGGCAGCGGCAACGGCGGCGACGGCGGCGGCGACGGCGGTGCCGTCGGCTCGTAATCGTAATCGTACTCGTAATCGTAGCCGTAGTCCAATCGCCGCAGAACCGCGTTCGACCTGGCGGTGGGCGGGCTACGCGCGTGATAAAGCGACAGCCCCTCCGGCGGCTCGTCCCGCAGACCGGTCACATCCGCCACGGCGTACACCCCTTCCTCCGCCGGGAGCTGCTTGCCCTGCGACGTAGGCTCGACGGCGTCGCGACGTCCGGGCCGCGCGTATCGCGGCGTCTCGTAGATGTTCGCGGTCTCCCGCGACTGCGGGCTGTAGTCCGTCGCCGTCGCCATCGCCGTCGCCGTAATCGCCGCCGCCGCCACCTTGCCGCGCGGCGAGTCGTACGAAATGTCCTCGTTGTTCCTGGCCAGCAGCCGGCGGCTGTACGACTCGGCGCTCTTGTCCAGCCCGTTGTCGCTCCTGCCGACGTAGACCAGGAACTCGGGACGATTCGGCGCCGCGTACGCCAGCGACCGTCTCTTCCTCTTCGCGCGGGTCAGCCGCGCGATCAGGGCGAGCACGGCCACGGCCGCCAGGAGGCAGCCGGCGGCCGACAGCGACAGATACAAGGGACTCAGGCGGCACCGTAGGGAGCCCTCGGAGAGCGCGATCAGCGTCTTGCCGGCGAACTCCTCGTCGCTGCAGACGATGTCGTGCGTGTCCAGCTCGAGCCGCGTCTCGTTCCGCCGCTCCTCCGCGCGGATCACGTTCCACAGCCAGTGTACCGAGCAGTTGCACACGAGAGGATTGCCGCCAACCCGCAGATGCGACAGCCCGTCGACGGGAAAATGCGTCGGCTGCAAGGTCGCCAGGCTGCAGCGACGTAGCGAGATCCACTTGAGGTACCGGGCCCCGTAAAGCACTCGCGCCGGCAGCTCCCTCAATTCCCGATTGCCGTCCATCGAGATGCGCTCGAGGTTCACGTTGTCAGCGAAGGCCCGCGCGTTCACGTTCGCGATCGTGCAGTCGTTCAGCTCCAAGGTCCTCAGCTCAAACAGGTTGCGAAAGGCCACGGCCTCCAGGGAACCGAGGGGATTCGTGCTTAAAACAAGACCCGTCAGAACGTTCAATCTGGCCAGGGCGGCCGTAGGCACGGAAGTCAGATTGTTCCCAGATAAGTCCAGATACAGAAGATCCGGCAGACGATCGAAGGCGACATCGGCGATGTATCTGATGACGTTATTCGATAGATTCAGGGAGACCAGCGACGGTAACGACGGCAGGGAGTGTCGGTCGAGCTCCAAGATCAAGTTGTCCGACAGGTCTACGTGCTCGAGGCTCGGCGCCACAGCCAGATTGCTCGTCGGCACTTCCAACAGCGAGTTCTTGTTCAGAATCAGCGTCCGTATCTTGTGCAGGTTCTTCAACAACTCGTCGCACAGGCTCGTGATCGAGTTGTCGCTCAGATCCAACACCTCCAACTCGCTGATGGACTTGAACGCCTGCTCGGCTATCTCCGAGATGTTGTTGCCGGCCAGATTCAATTCCTTTAAAGACCCCAGCCCATCCAGGGCATTCCTCGCCAGAGTGTGAATCATGTTATTGCTGACGTTGAGCGCGATCAGGTTTTGCTGCATGCCGAAATTCGTCAGGCCCAGCGTATGAAGGAGATTCGAGCTCAGGTCGAGGCTCTCCAGATTCCCGTAGAAGCTGAAGGTGAGGTGCACGTTGGTCACGCGATTATTCGACAGGTCCAAGTGGCGGATCTCCGGGTTCAGCTGGATCGGCACGACCTCGAGGCCGGCGTGGGCGCACGAGACCCGCAGGCTCTCGTCGTCGCATCGGCATCGTGCCGGGCAGAGACCGCTAGCCACGACTGTCATCACGGCGGCCATCGCTATCGCGATCGGCAGCGTCGACGGCGACGACGGCCCACGTGATGCCATTCCATATGAACTCCTTTCGGACTGGAACTGCCCTGCCGGCAGAAATAAATGACAAAAACATTATCGTCGACGAATAGATATGAATAATAAAAAATACGTAGGCAGAATGGCGATATACAGCTGTAGATAGACTCTGCGAATGCCATTGAAAGAGCGGAAACTACGAATAAGTAAGTAAATGATACCATTAATAATAAATAAGAAGAGTCTGTTATTTGTCTAAAAATATATCCTTAGGAACATTTAAACGCCGTTTCCAATCATTTATTGAATAGACAAAGAGAGTCGCTGGCGTGAGATATATCGTTCATCGCAATGCGCATTCATCTGATTTTCATGACATTTACTATACGCCAATATTTATAAAGTTACACCTCAAAGCGCGATAGAAATTGCAGCATCATTCCGCGCGGTCCCAATTATCCTTTTAACGACCGACAGTTTAATGATATTAACAGCGTGTTAATTTCGCATTTCGAAATACTCTATCAAAATTCCACTTCTTCAAACCGGAGTGATGCGGCACTATCATTACAATCAAACGGGATCGCGATAATGCGAATAATTTAATTGTACGGGAGCGCTTAAAGGGGCATAAATAAAACCGAAATACGTTAAAGCACGAGCACGCACGGCTTTCAGCTGTATCCGGGCAATTAGAAAACATTTATTACATCCTATCGTGTTTGTTCGCGCAAACGCGGAAACATTCTTCGCGCTCTATACATCTACGTAGCGGCGTGCGCGATTATACGAACGATATCTCTGTATCATGAAGCTGCGGTAAATGTTTCGAATAAAACCCGTCGTTAGCTGAAAGACCTTTGTGAGCCGGGTAAACTCGGCGAAAGCGTAACTACCTTTTACGTTCGCCGGTTTGCCGCACAGGCTCGATGCAAGTTTATTTACGGACACCTGCACGCTCATTCGCGTACAGATTTCGCGCTGCCTGCATCGCCGGGCTCCTCCCGGGACACGTCCGACACGGCGCAGTTTGTACGTCAACTTCTTTCACTTTTTTTTTTTTACGCCACGCGAAGGGTAAATAACGCCACCCACACCGTGACAAAAAGAGAAAAATGACAAACTGGCTGTGAAAGAGCAGTGAATATTAAATTTGCATCCATACATCCCGACTAAATTTACTGCGCCCGGCTAATTAAATCGAGACGACGAATCTCGCCCTGCATCCGCCGTTTTCGCTCGAGGTGACTTTTTCGCCTCCTCTGACGTATTCGATCGTCGCCTGTCGGCAATCAGGACAATCAAGTTATACAAATTATCCTCAACTGCCTCTAGAACGCGTTCACATATGAAAAATGACATTTTTGATGCTGGTGTGACGCGATATTAATTATAGAAAAATCAAACTCGAGTTAAAATGATGTCATTCGATATAACTGTGTGATCGATAAATGATAGAAATTCTTTAAAAACGGATGGAAATTGTATATATTAATGGAAATATCGCGATGTTGAATTTACGAATTGTATTTTTTTTAAAGTCACATTAACTATATAATTATACATTTATTATATATCTATCTATGTGTATTTAGTATATTAACAATATTTCTTCATTTTGTTTTATATCAATATATATTTTCCTCGTATTATCCTCAGGCGAAGAAATATACTGGAACTATCCTTCAAAGAAAGTTGGGGGTAACAAGAAAACGATACGTTTGCCAACGGCGCGTTTATTTCTTAAAGAGAGAGAGAGAGAGAAAGAGAGCATGGTGCATCCTTCCTTGGTAAATTTATCCGCAAAACAAGCAATTCGACGAGTTCGTATTTCAACGTGAAAGTACAGTGTTGGTCTATTGCGATAGAATTAAGACCTGGAAAATTTACTAGGCGACAAGATAAACAATGCAAGGGCCATTAATATTTCGTTAAAACTCAAAGGAACAATATTGTAACGTTCGTTCCAAGCATTAGTGAATTTACAGCAATTTTCGGACAATTTAAAAACTATCTTGTGTCAGGTACTAAAAAAAAATGCTAAATGTACAATTGATTTTTTTTTCGTAAAAATAATTCATGTGTGCGAATAAATGAAATTTTAAAATTTTTAAATTTATAATTACAACCAGCAATAAGATGTATAAATAACTGATATGTGCGAATAAATCAAGTAATTTTTAGATGAAAATTTGCGAAAAAAGCCCTCTTTACAAATGCAACGTCTATTTTGTCCATCATGTGATATTTTTCCAAAACGAAAAGCAAAGCGCTTTCGTAATCGACTCTGAAATTTCCCTCTAACACGCGCATAACTCGACCCGTCGATTGAAAATCGATACTAGATTAGCCCGTCAAATTAACCGCGAGTACCTCATATAATGTATGTAGCCCCGTAATCGGACGCAAAAGTAGCTTGTACGCGGAAAACACGGCTCGCGGAGAGGTACCGCCGGAAACGTTACACATGGCCGCGAACTAACAACAATTTAGCGATCGTTATCCGTTAACCCGTGGCAGAGAGCGCGCACGAATCTAGGGGGTACGTACGCGTGCACGGTGCACGGATATAGAGGGCGGACGATATTACGCATTGCGCCAACGATAATTTCGATTCCCGCATCGCGCGAGATTTCTGCCAAGTCCTCTCCTCGCATCCGCGCTGTCCAGAAATTTCCCCAATATCCTCGTTTCAGTAAGTGCTTGCCGCGCCCTCCGGTAATTTTTCACGTCTCTTTTGCCACGCTCCGTCGGGGAATAACAAATGGCGCTGATCTCACTGTCATGTATAATGCACAGATTTACAGCATCCCGCTATCTGGCACAGCTATACCGTCCAGAACCGCCGCTGCCCTGCTCCACCGCGGCCGACCCATCCCGGTCGCGTCCGCAAAAAAATGCAGCGGACGTTAACATCCGCGGCAAGTAATATCCCGTATGGCGGCGCGCGTCATTTTCTCCGGGAAATCGGGCGCCCCTTTTTTTTCCTACCCCGCAACGGACGCGCCGGGATAGGGGCGTTTTTCGGCTCCGGGAATATCGCCGAAAGGAAGAAAGTTGTGAAGAGGGTGAAGAGAGAGAAGAGAAACGAGATCGACATGAAAAGAAGGGAAGGGGGAATAAAAATGACGGAGGGGAGGGGGAGAAGGAGGAACTTGATTGCGG